>JACGAQ010000823.1:0-87470 GCA_014119065.1 Orius insidiosus | reverse complement strand
TCGTAACTTTTTAATTTAATATGAAGACAGATTGGGTAGATAGAAGATTAGAGGGTGCCATTGGAAGAGCTATAAGTTTTAATTGGCTTTTTATCTCCTTTAGAAGAACGATTAGTTGTGCGGTACAAAGAAAAGGCTGATCTGGGCGAAAACTTATCCTAAACCTCCCCTCCGCTAGTAAACATGTTATGTCTTTGCTCTCTTTATTTTGTACTTTTCCCTCTTGTTTAATTCCTCCTCAACGAAAGATGTAGTTAGAAAACAGCTTTGAAAAGAGAGGGATAGCCTTGTTTTCATTTGGTCACGTTTGTTGGGATAAGCTGGAGGGAAGAGCCGGAGATTTCCAAACAACCTTTTTTCCTAGGGTTTATCCGTTACTTTGTCTCCGAAATAAGGAAGAAACGAAGGATTTGTTCCCAATTTAATGTAAATATCACTAACTCAATCCTAAGCCCTTGTTTTACTTGGATTTATTAAACCATTTATACTAACTGGTTAGTATTTCTTTCAACCTTCCATCATTAAAAAATGAATAATCTTTGACATTTAGGTTGCCTAACCTGTTTATTCTTTATTATATTTCTTTTTTACGCGAAAAATATTCATATAATTTTTAATATTTCTCGCATGATTTATCATTGTAATTTTCTTCGTGGCGTCTCGTACATGTAATCGTCAAGGATTCCTTCCATTCGAGTAGAAAATGTTCAACACGTAGAAGCTTCAGCAGTTTTTATCTTACTTTTCTGATCGTTCATGTGCAAAATATTGCCTTCTGGGTAAAAAACTTTAATAGTTTCTATTTAAAGAATATTGTTATATTTTTCTCAGTTTTTATAGAGTTAGCGGCTTTTTGTTTTTGTTTGAGGGTGAACTGAATGAATGTTGACTGGATTCGCTATTCGAGGAATTGCCATTACATCGGCAAATTATGTCTCGCTTTGCAAGGGAGTCTGAATTAAAGGTTCGAGTTATTACTTTTTACCCCAGTTTTTTTTCTTCTTTCATTTTGCCGATAGTATTCATTTTCTCTCCTTCGCATGGCGTTTGATGGAAGCAAATTGAATTTTTTAGGTAGGTATATTTTTTTTCAGAACCTGATGTAGCAAATGACAAACAACTTAAATAAAAAAAATAATTTTTACTGGGAAGTGCATTTTTTGTTACTAAATATACGTTTTAGTCCCGCTACCGCAGGGCCATTATTTCGCCCACTCACCATTTTTTCTATAATGAAACGATTTTTTGAAAAATAATTACTTAGCCTCTTATAATTAATTGTGTTATCTTTTGAAGACTTCCTAAATTAAACATAAAGTTAATTAAGTTTTCTCATTAACCGCCATCTTTTTTGATAGGAATGCGACAAAATGTTTTTACCCTGTTAGTCTTAACAATTAAAATTCCTTTTTTAAAAAATCGTTATTCATTATCATCTCAAAAAGCGTAAAAAACGATTTATTTTTTCAATGGCGTTTTAAACCTCTGGGCTTTCTTACTGACAATTTATGCGAAAGTAAACGTTGATGATAAACGTGTAGTTCTTAATCTAGGAGGCCGTGTGTCTACGCAGTTTAAGGAGGTATGATGGTTTTTAAGTGAGTTGCTTTGCAAATTTTTCGTTGTCAACGACGGTTTTCGGTTTTTCCCTTCTATCTCGGAAACCGTCGCTCAAAACGAAAAAAATGTCCTAAGTAAAAGTTGTAGGTACTGAAATTTACTACATAAAATATCTTATTAGTTTTTACCGTCAGAGCAATGCTTTAGGAGATATGGAAGTATTTAAGTTGGTTGCTTTGCAAATTTTTCGTTGTTAACAACGGTTTTTTTTCCCTTCTATCTCGGAAACCGTCGCTCAAAACGAAAAATGTCCTAAGTAAAAGTCTTAGCTACAAACATTTCCTAGAAAAAAGACCTAATTGGTTTTTTTGTCAGAGCAATACTTAAGGAGATATGAGGGTTCTTAAGTGAGTTGCTTTGTACATATTTCGTTGTGAGCAACGGTTTTCGGTTTTTCCCTTCTATCTCGAAAACCGTCGCTCAAAACGAAAAAATGTCCTAAGTAAAAGTTGTAGGTACAAAGATTTCCTACAAAAATTTCTTTATTCATTTGGCGTAAGAGCAATATTTAAGGAGTTATGAGGTTATAACTAATAATCCTACAGAGCCTGTCTGAAAACTTAAAACCTTCATATCTCCTAAAATATTGCTCTGACGGAAAAAACCAATAAGATATTTTATGTAATAAATTTCCGTAGCTACAAATTTAAATTGGGACATTTTTTCGTTTTGAGCGACGGTTTCCAAGATAAAAGGGAAAAACCGAAAACCGTTGATCACAACGAAATATGTACAAAGCAACCAACTTAAAACCCTCATATCCCCTTAAAGCCAGTACTTCTGCTCCTGCTGAACTGGACTACCCTGTATAATTTTTATTAACTTCCAGAAGTTATTGTTTTACCCCCTTGTTTCTCCCGAAATATTATGTTTAAGTCAAAGTTTTCTCAATTGTTTTTATTTATATTATTCATCGAAATTAATTTATTTAAATAATATGAATTTTAAATGATTCGTGATTAAAAATAAATCCTTTGACTTTGTGAGGAGGATATCAGATACATTCTGAATTTGGGTACACAGTGATGGCATTTCTTTGAAAATGTAATTACGTTTGTTCTTGTAATTCCTTTTCTAAAAGCTTTGAAATTTTCAATTAATTCTGTTTCATATTTTGTTTTGGTTGAAAACTTGTTTTGTTGATGGTAAATGAGAGTTGAATTATGAGGGTTAATCAAAAAGGTGTTTTATTTGAAAAATTATTTTTTAATTATAAATCATAAATAGATTTACTTTCAGGACTGAAGATAACACGTTTTCTCTGAGATAAAATGAAGGATCGGCTTTACCTAATGGAAAATGTATTCATCACTAATCCGCTAATCCTTCGGATACTTCTATAATCTCATGAAAATTCATGTTTCCCCGCCGTTCCCCGGCACGATATCGAGAGTCCGTGGGAGTGGCAATTTTTCGAACGTGCGAGGTCACCGCCTTTTTAGCTCGGGGTGGAAAAGTATTAAAATTGTTTTATAAATTTAAAAACGGAGGGGAAAAGCTGAAGAAATTAAGAGCCCGCTACGCACTAATGGCGCTTGTAATTAGTCAGCTAATTGTATAATAATGTTTTTAATACCTCTCTTAAATTTTCCCACTTTTAATTGATTTTACTTCCTTTTTTTTTTTTAATTTTTTTACATTCGTTAAGAAGACTCAGCCGAGATTTTGTATCAAATGAGGCGCTCCGGGTACGAAGGGCGAACTCGACATCGGAAAAATTTTTTTTTTTCATTATCAGATTCTAGACCTTTTGAAGAATACACCCATGTAATTTTTATTGAGTTTGACCTTTTTCCCCTTTAAAATACGTAAAAACCGATATGCGGCAAAGCTCTAACTGCGATATTCGAGCGGGTACGAAGGGCGAACTCGTATCCTAGTCCACTACCCCCACTCCTTTTCCGGGAGCCCCACTCCTCTTGGAACAGCTCACCGCCACGAAATAAAAATATTATACATTTTGTGAATTAATAATCGTAAAAAATATTCGAAAATTTTTAAAAAACCCTTTCTTCTATGATTCTATAACATCTAAAATCTCGCCACGAAAATTCCAGAGAGTGACTTTTCTGTCGAGTTCGCCCTTAACATTTAAAATGCGAATATCTCGAAACTACGTTTTGTCGAGTTCGCCCTTCGTACCCGGAGCGCCTCAAATGTTCTCTCTCCCCTAGTCTTTAAGATATTTTATCTAAAAATTCAAAGTATTCTAGAAAATGGATTCCCCGATAGCGTTTTACATGAAAATACAGACGAGGGGTGGGATTACCAATAAATTATAGGTGGACGCGGAGCCTGTTCGTCGGAGATATACTGCTCTATAATAGGCATAAATTTATATTCCGCGCCGTTTTAGAGATACAAAACTGGTATGACATTTGTAGAGTACCGATTGTTGTACGTCGAATCCCCCCCCGACCGACGCCGTTCGAAAGGGATGAAAAGGCTAAACACCACCAGTTGTCAATATTAATCCAATACTTGATGAATGCCATTATAAAATGGAATTACGCGTTTTACAAACCACTCAGAACTAATTGCACCGCCATAACATAAAATGTTAATTTCAAAAACATGTATTATCAGGGATTTGCCGTCATCGAATTTTTAAAAACATCGTTTCTTTAAAATTGGCCCAAAAAAATGAGGGAATGACTTCTGTGTCCAGGATTATCGTCATTGCTAGACAACCCACGAGTCTAGCACTCAAGGCTATTTTTTAAAAAATGGCGGAAATGCATGAAGCGACATTGATTAAAACTGTTTCGAGTGATCTTAAGAGTGCACTCTCTTGAGTTATCTAGAGTACAATTTGAATGCTTTTACTCTTCTTCAAAGAAGTAATAAGTAAGAGGATGGGGGATGAGGGTAAAGAGAAGGCTACTTAAGACTGAGGCATTACTTTAAGTAGAACGAATAGAAGACAAGGATTCGCTCGAGGCATTGTACATTACACACTCTCAGTGTTATTTCATTCTCCCTTCTACGTTTTATTTCTTATTTACCCTCGTCTTTCTTCTGGGCCTCCAATCAAGATTCCGTCCGAGAGGGGCGTTAAGGAAACAATTACATTCCGATGCTTACAGGTATTGGAACAATAAGCTCACGAAGATCTTGACAGTCGCGATTGGAATTCCGTTCAACGTTCAAACCCCTGGCATCACGTAGCTACGTCAATCAGTGTACGTCCAATTGATGTTTACAACGAAACAAAACAACTATATTTAGAAAAAAAAAACCATAAAAATCAATGTCAGTATTCTCGAAAATTCAATTTATATTCCAGACTTATTATAAACTGTCTTTATAGTAAAATAAAATTTTCTGATGCAGTAGCTCCTAATTCTAGTCTGAGGCCTATCTCGACTTTACTGCAGGCCCGACGTTAAATCGGCTTATCGCCCTTGTGAAGGAGATGATATAAAATTATAGAGGGATCTTTCCACGGTAGGTATAATAATAAAATTTGATTTTTAGTGGGCTTTACCGGCTGAGAAGGCTGGGTATTGATCGGAGGATCCCGAGGGTGTGAGGGTGAGATATTAGGGCAATTAATAGTGCCTCACCCCTTTCCCGACGGATAGTGAATGGGTATTACTTCGGACAAAACCGCTTTTATCAAACAACTTCATTCTCATTTAGATTATAAAAAAAAAGTTTGAGACCGTCCATCATATTGTGTCAATATTTGACGTGAGGAAACGGAATTACCAATGAAGATGTCGAATAAGGAGACGGTCGAAGAGTTTGCGGGTCGAAGAGAGATTATGCAAAATATAAATAAAAAAAGCGACAAAACGGAGGTCTGAAGGGAGCCTTCACTCTTTTACCGCACTCCCCCTCTTCATACCTTTTCACTCGAATTCAGGTTGTGAGAAAAGGGACGGATGACGACGCGAGGAGAAGCGGAGTTGAATACATCCAAGGTATTACTTTCCAATTCAGATTGTCCGCCTTCCATCCACACTTTACCTTCGCCCTCAAGCACCCCTCCAAGCTATATGTACTTCGATAAAAAAAATATATCGACGGATTTCACTTTTTTCCAAGTTGTATAACCTAATAGGCAAAAGACATCCATAAAAGTCGACTTTCTTCGCATGATATTTTGTACATCGAAATTTATAACTTCTGCAGTGATCTTCTGCAAACAGCGGAAATTAACAAATCGTTAGAGTGACGAGGATCTCAAAGATAGGTCACTGTATGACCTCATTACTGGATTTCTTACAGCAACTAGGGATGTTACGGAACCGCTCCAAACGTTCCAGCTCCTCCATCGTATTCGATACCCTTAATAGCTCCAGCTCCAAAACGTTCCAATTCAAGGTTAAAGTTCTCCCTTACGTCAAATCGTTTTCGAAATGCTTTCCAGCTACAAATGGTACATATCATACCTAGCTTCAAACCGTTCCACAAACTAAAAATCCTAGCAGTTTCAATTTTAGCCATTCACGATTGTGCTGTTTTTAATATGTAGTATGTAGTTATGATAAAATAAATTAAATATTTTTAATTAACAACTAAAATTTTTTTTCAGAATTTATGCCATTTTTTAAGTTTGGTTATTAAAAAAATACGTATATGAGGCGCTCCGGGTACTAAAGGCGAACTCAACATCGGACAAATTTTTTTTTTTTTCATATTCAGATTCTAGACCTCTTGGTGAATACACCCATATAATTTTTATGTTGAGTTCGCCCTTTTTTCCCCTTTAAATACGTAAAAACCGATATGCGGCAAAGCTCTAACTGCGATATACGAGCGGGTACGAAGGGCGAACTCCACATCCTAGTCCACAACCCCCACTCCTTTTCCCATTCCAGGGTATGACTTTTCTGTTGAGTTCGCCCGTAACATAAAACTTTAAAATGTGAATATCTCGAAACTACGTTTTGTTGAGTTCGCCCTTCGTACCCGGAGCCCCTCATATAAATATAAAATATTTGATTTACAAAAAAAATAGCGTTAAAAGTTAAAAGCAAAAAAATTTTGAATTTAAAAAAGCAACATATTTGCTTTCTCTCCTGTAAGCCTTCTCCTCCGATCGGACATAATCATTCCTGCGTTTGAAAATATTTGCTCGCAGGGAACGGGAGTCGGATTCGGGCGACTCGGCTCTAGAAGTCTAGAGCCAATAGAGTTTGTCATGGACTCATGGGACATGGAACCGTATCCCCGATCCAGTTCCATTGGAGCCGTTAAGCGATTTGTGATGGAGCCGTTCCAAACCGTTCCATGGAACGGCTACGCCGTATTCGTTACATCCCTAACAGCAACTATCGCTTCATCATTACATGCCCTTCAGTACTATCTTCTTGAAATTTTCTGGAAACAGAAGTTAGGGAGAGAAAAACCTTCGTTTCCTTTCTCCAAGTTTCCCAGGGCTTCAAAATTTGAGCCCTTGAGGATTGTGGACGCAATAAAATCTTTTAAAAAAATTGTTGGAAAAAAGTAAAAAATGGCAAAGAAAGAGAAAAAACAATATATTATATCTGTGTGAAATCGTTTTTATGAGGGTGTGTTGTTGAAGAGCTGGTTTTTGTGATAAGAGAGTTTTTTTTTTCTTCTTCAAAGCCTTATTCGGGTGTTTATGTGACCATCGGAACGGAAAAGCTGTTTTTCACACCTTAGTTTTTCTCAGTCCCCACACACAGGTCGGTAGTAATGACGTATAAATTTCGTTTTTATCTCTACCTCATAAGAGAAAAAAAATAAATAAAAGGGAAAAAGTTGTATACGAAAAAAGGATCGATACCGACCTGGGATTTCTCTAGCCTTGTTTAAATGTTTGTCGCTATAGCCCAACACTGCAGATCTATAGATCAGAGCGGCACGTATCACGACCGACCGACCAGTAAGCCCATTGTAACGGTCACCGCCTATTTCCGCCACTTCTAGATATTTACTCCATCCGTTCATAATTTTCCCGATCCCTCTAATAAACCTTCGACACCATTTTCTTACCTTATAAAAAACCGAGAATAAACAGTGCGTCGTTATTTGAAGTGGAGGATGAACTTGGTAGGATCCGAAACAGAAGCCATTACCCACCCCACCGACCTCAGCAAATAGTTAACATCACGAAACCTTAATGGAACAATAACAGATGATGATAATGTAACCAGACCTTTCTGCACCCTATACCCTGTACATGTCACGCCTCAATACTCCAATATTACCAATTTAAATGAGTTCACCTTCAACTTAAAACTCAGCATCACCAAAAGAATCATATTAGCGAATATGGACCATTTGCTTTTTTGATTATCGTGGCTCGCTAGTTGGAAGTCTTTCAAAGTAGCAGAAACTAAAGAAATAGAAAATGAGAAGCCTTTTAAGTGAAAGTCTATAACATCAATTTTCTTGCCAACAGTTTCTAAATAGATAAATTAAAAGCAATATCTATTCTGTTCTCACAGAAACCTCGTAATATTTTACTACCCAGAGAATATATCACTTTTCTTCTAATTTTTTCCTCTTTAGAAAAGATGCTTTTTTTGAAATTGACGTAAAAAGAGAAATTTCTTCGGAATCTTAAATTCCATTGGCAAAATTGAAAAGGAAAAACAACTATTGGGCAGAGGCTTTCCAACTATTCTGAAACTCAGGTATAGTCAGATAAGTTCCACAGAGCCAAGTTCCATCTGCATACCGAGAATATCCGGTTGCTAATTCTCTTCGGGATCAAACATCCGTTTATCGTCCGAATATAGAAGGAACAAATCAAACGGACATCCATAAATGCTTCATCTGCAAATCTGCAGTTTCAACGGATTTCAAAAATAGGGGCAGGGACGAATTCGTATCTGAAATCAGACAAGAGGTTATGGTAATTCATGATTGGATATAAGGAAGTGGGTAGATTCGACAGCTGGATGTTTTTGGATGGTTGATCAACTTTTAAAAATGTGAATCCATTCATGCTTTTGGTCTTTTGACATGAAAATAACTGGAAGAATGATTCAATTTTATTTGATAATTTTTTTGAACAATAATTTTGTTTAAAAAGTGTCAAAAATTTTTATAAATGAATCAATTTCGCGACAAACGAGAATGCCGCCTGAGTAAACGATATTTTCAGAAACTAATCGAACAAAACAAACACGCGTTATGTCTCAAAATGAAAATATAACATCGAAGATAATCTGAACGTGCATAAAAGGGTAAACATGAGGATGAAATGTGTGTACCTATCGGGCGTCGTTTTGTGTAATTATCTATTAATTAGGTCTCTAGCCTCGGGTCACCCTTTG
This sequence comes from Orius insidiosus, assembly GCA_014119065.1. NCBI lineage: Eukaryota > Metazoa > Arthropoda > Insecta > Hemiptera > Anthocoridae > Orius > Orius insidiosus. The sequence goes on along the minus strand of JACGAQ010000823.1, from coordinate 78,594 downwards.
GTTTAGACATTGCCTGTTTATGCTTCAACATCCCCTGTTATGCCAGAATTCGTGCGTTTCAATTATCTGAGGTCAGACCGCAGGGAAATGCGTTCCTCATCTTATGTGTTCTTAATCGATTCGTACAGAAACTAACAATTCTTAATCGAATCCAGATTCCAGCTGGCTGCAACAGATATGTCTTTGACGAAAGAGAGATTAAAATTTCACTGTTTAACGAATAATGAAAAAACTCTGTACAATTAAAATTATTTCTTTCTGCTTTGCCAAGCGCAATACATAAAACTCGTTATGGAAGTTTAAAAAAATATTATTCAACCACGTAGGGAAAAAATTGATTTGAAAAAATAAGTAGATTAAATTGCTTTGAAAGGGTCAGGAAGAGGAAAGTATTTGACTTAATCGTTTATAGGGAAGGTATCGGTTTAGGTTGGGTTCTAAGGTCACACTAGTCTTATTTATACAAATTGGAAGCCCAGGAAAACCTTGCCCGGGAACTTTTAACATATAAAGTGCAAGCCGGCTCTAATTGAATCGGCTTTGGCCTTACGCCCAAGAGGATGGGTTTAAACCTTCTCTTTTTCCGAGGGATGAAAACCCACCCCCAGCTCTCTTTTAAAGTACGCCGTAAAAATAAATGAAGATTGAATGTGAAAGGCACCATAAGTTTTGAGAAAAGCCTAATTTCATTGCCTCGAGGGACGTATTGCCCGACCAGGTCTTTTGATCGCAGTTTTAATCTGGTGGAGGGAGGGTTTTTCCTTCCGGGCCCCTTGTTTAAAAGAGAGTTAAAGCTTTTTCTCCCCAATAACCTTCTCTAGAAAGACCGTCTCCGAAAGTCCTCGCTTAAGGAAGATACTAACGCATGACCGACTCCTCAACACCCCCTACCGCCCCGCGAGGCCTCTTTTTCTACACAATTATAAAACCCTCTCTTTTATCCAATTCGAATTTTAACCACCTCGTCCCCCATTAAATTGTTTCTATTAGGCCCTTCTTTACTGAAGATTTAATTTCGATAGTCCTTCTTTGAATCTCATCCGTCTCCTTTATTGCTAAATAAAGAATTCCAAGCCTTTTGTGAAATTATTTTCTTATTGTAGAAGATAAAGCACTTCGGGATGTCATCTTTTTAGACCGTTAATTGAGGGCCGGAGTGGCCGAAGGAGCTTTCCTTCATTCTCTTTAGCCTTGGGGAATGTTTGAGAGTTCCCTGGGAAAGGTAAAAGATACATGGATAGCCCTGTCAAAATGCAGATGTTAACTTGAGAGTGTCAAGGAATTTGCCCTCCCCGTATACGACTCGCAAAACGGGAAAGGTCTTCCCGTAGAGGCTTTATAACCCAGTTTCAGGGAGTCGTTCCGACTCAGTTAGTTCATAAAGTTCTCACTGTAGCAAATTTATGAATCGAAACATGGTTTTTTCTGATTAACTATAACAGCACGTAGAAATTACCTTCCCATTAATTTTCACTTAGCTAACTTAGCTAGCTTAGTTAACTTAAGAGTTTCAGGGAATTTGCCCTTCCCGTATACGACTCACAAAATGGGAAAGGTCTTCTCGTAGAGGCTTTATAACCCAGTTTCAGGGAGTCGGTACGACTCAGTTAGTTCATAATGTTCTCACTAGAGCAAATTCATGAATCGAAACATGGTTTTTCTGATTAACTATAACAGCACATAGAAATTACCTTCCCATCAATTTTCACTTAGCGTGGGTATAAAGATTCCTTGATATTTTTTTAATTTTAACTTCTAAAATCCCTTCAGAATCAATTTCCTTCTTCGATTTTAGCCAATCTGTTGAGAAAATGGTTTATTTCCGAACCCAAACTAAACGAGATAACAAAATAACCTTCGTGAAGTATAACCTTACGTTTACTCGGAGTCGGGAAGTGAGTCGTTCACGTATGCGACTCAGCTGAGTGGGATCGTATAACGATTCCTCGAGGCTCGACTCGTATGACCTTGGGTGAGTCGGACCATCCCTAACCATTCCTAACCATCCCGAAACTAAACGAGATAACAAAGTAACCTTCGTGAAGTATAACCTTACGTTTACTCGGAGTCGGGAAAAGAGTCGTTCACATATACGACTCAGCTTAGTGAGATCGTATAACGATTCCTCGAGGCTCGACTCGCAAGACCTTGGGTGAGTCGGATACAGGAAGGGCAAACTACAATTCCCTGAAACTCTCCTATTAGCATTATATTTTTTATATAATCTCATCGTGAAGAACAAACATGGGTTTTTAAAGAGAAGGACGGAACGAGATTGACCGAGTTTTATAGTTGAGATTGTGGACCTTTCTCGCCCTAACGTTCAGCACTCAATAGGGGATTGCGAGAAAAGGACATCGAGGGGACGGACCATCGATCATTTTTTGCTCCCTACTTCTCCATCTGATAATAAAGCCAAGATTGCTTTTAGCCTTTTATTTATTTTTGTCATTACGATTTCGACCCTAAAACTAGATCTAGTTCAAAATAGATTTTCCCAAATAAAATGGGGCAAATAACGACAATGGAGGATTTCCTGCGATTTTTCTGGCATTTCTTCAAAAAATCAAGAAAAATTAAAGGATAGTTTTATGGATAATCATGCCTGAATTTTTTTTCTTTAGGAATCAATTTTCATTAATAAAAGGAATAAATCATGATCTCCTAGGGAATATATATAAAACGGAAAAATTATACCAAAGCTGAGCGTCGTAAATTGAGTTTTGGATCGAACAATCGGGCGAGAGGAGGGTAGATGGAAAAGGCGGAAAGAGAGAGAGAAAAAAGTGTAGAGGTTGAGAGGAGGAAGTAAAGGGGAAGACGTGACTTACAGGACCTGTGGAAAGGGTTGTGGTGTGAGAGTGGTTGAAAAGAGAGCCAAGGGAGTCGACGAGGGTGGAAAAAAGAGGAGAAAATCGTGAAGAAAGGAAAACCTCGTACAAAAGGAGGTTAATAGGACGTCCGTCAAAAGGTGCGGGGGGTCAATTCATTATACAGAAGCCACACTGGAGACAATCAACCTCCCATGTTACTTACACGCATACATAACCGGACTTCAACAGGTTAACGACAAAGCATTTACACCGACGAATTATTAACCTTCAGCGGAATAATTGATACGACTTTTGTGGTATCTTCTAAAAAAACCGTGTTCTTTCTATAAAAATAAAAGGGTGGCTTTGTAAACGCCCGGAGAAAATCGTTTTTCCCTTTGTTAAGTCCTCTTATTATACTTGACGGCCCCCACAACCCCGCCACCACTTTCTCCTTTCAAGCTTTCATCAAGGACGAATTAAATCCCCCCCTGGGTATGTTCCCTTTTTCACGAATACACCGCAAAATGTTTTTTTTTCGACGTTCGAGGACTGGCCTACACGTGTAATTAAAAAGAAGGGGGGAAATAAAACATTTAAAAAAATGTTTCGTTTTACTACGTTTCTCGTTTAACATAAATTAAGGGTCCCTCGAGCCACTTAAAATCGTTTTGCGCATCGTCCAACCACTTAAACCCTCGCTTTCCTCCCAGGCCTATATACCGAAAAACAAATTTGAAAGAAAGAAAATTAAATAGAAGGTGAAATGATCAATATAAAAGGGGTGGGAGAGTAGGCTCGATAATTAATAAGCGATAGGGAAGCCCCAGTGGGCATCCTCGTTATAAACTTCGCCCTCCCATCCTACTTATTTTAAGAGGCGTTAAAAGACGTTTTGGACGACGACGCTTTCGGAAATGCTTTTCAATACCGCATCCCGGAGGGATGTTAACTTGATTAAAAAGAGACCGAGATAATAAAGCGATAAGGGGGACAACGTTTTGCGCAGGCGTAGGGCGTACATCGATTTCACACACTCTTCAGACAACGCGAGCCACACTCGACCCTCCGTCTCCTCCCAAAACTCAACAAAAATCGCCCCAAAAATTATTTTCCCTCATACAAAAATAAATTTCCACTATAAAAGGAACAAAAATTATTCTAAATAGCTTAAATAAACAAAAGATTTAAAAAGAAAATTCGAGGTTAATTTTCTTTAATATTCAGACTCGTATAAAAAAATTTATTACTTTTGTTTTTTTTCCTCTCTCTATTTTTTTATAACCTGAAATTATTTAAAAATCCGGTCGGTCTAAATGGCCCAAGTTTTTTCTTTTACACTTTTTTTAAAAGAGAAAGAACAAACCTCCCTTTAAAAGAAGATTCTTAAGGCGGGGGAAGAAGGTTTACTTTTCGGCCATAAATACCTTTTTATTTTTCCAAGGCATCTTTCCATTTCTGAAAAGTCATCGAGAGGGTTAGAATTATAAAATAGTCGGAGAGACTGGAAATAAAAAGGAAAAGACGATAAAATTCCATAAAAGATGTAAAACAAAGTCTAAAATCGAACACATAAAAAACTAAATTATAAATTTTATTCGACCTTCATAAAGTGTACTAAAACACTAAGAAAAGCTTTATAAATAAAACTGTTTTTGCATAATTTTTAAACAAAAACATAATTTTTAAATATTAAAACTATAATTTTTTTTAATGCCTAAGTTTTATTTAGAGTATTAACTTTTACGCGTATTATAGACAGTAAACTTTCGAGAGATTTTAAATCTAATAATTAAATATAATTACTGATAATTTAAATTAAGTAGTTCAATATAAAATCCATCCAATCAAAATAAATTAAATGAATTCAAGGAAAATGCAGTTTATCCAATGAAAAATAAGTGTCAAGGTAAAAATAATGGGCTCTTAGGCCTACGGATGTGCTTAATGGGTAGAAGTACGAAATTACTCCCTACTAAAAAAATAATAATTAAAACGTGGCAATTTTTTTACACAAAAAATTCTTAAAAAATATAAGGAGTAGGTAATTGGTGAAAATTTGGTGAAAATAAGTCGAACGGTTCGGCCGCAGCGAATTTTTTAAAATTTCAAACAGACATCGCCGCCATTTTTTGAAATTCAAAAATTGCCCTCGTTACATTCTTCTTCACCGGCTAAAGAAAGTGTAAAAATTTGGTGAAAATCGGTTGAATGCTGTTGCTCTAAAGTGTTCTGGAAAAAAAATGCTACGGACGGCGTAACGGTTATAGCTGTAGCGTTGTGGCACCAACTTTTGTCGTCCTCAACTAGCAATTAAGAGGTCCAGGGTTCGTTTTCCAGTCTGTGAGAATTTTTTTTTTAGCTCTTGAAATTATCTTTCAAACTGAAAGGATGTAGAATGATTTAATCATACAAAAAACAAAAAAAAATATTCAACATATACGAGCTTTTTAACTTTCTCTGTCTTCTGTCACTGTATTTTTAAGCTTTGTTGGCATTATAGCAGGGTTTAAAGTTGACATTGTACGTAATTTCATTTAAATATGACAAAACTCTGTTTATATCTTGCGGCCTGAATTGTGTAGAATCAACAGTCTTTAATTAAGTTTGCTTAAACGTCCAACATGAGAGATTAAAGCCTGGATTTGTTTTAGAGTTTGAAAATTTGTCCTTTTTTTCTGCAGGCAATTATATATTAAAGTTTAAAAAGAGAGCCATTTTTCGATCCTTCGCCATCATAAAGTTGGTCGGGGTGAAGGGTAAAAGTTTTCGAAAACCGGACAAAAGTTAAACAGCTTAGCCTAACTAAGTTTACTCTAACTAGTTGGCATTTTGATTTGTTAGAGTCGAAACCCCCTAGGGGGGATTATTCTCCGAATGTTTAATCAGAGAAATGGATAAAGAAATGTCGAGATATCTCACGTGGTCTGAGGGAAAACTATTTCTCGGTCTATCGAAATGGGTTATGTCGACCGTTAAAGTGATTTGTGCCCGGAGCTGCTACGCGATTCCCCTCAGGAACCGTTGTCTCCCTATATTTAGTAAGAAACATATAGGTCGCTTATCTTCATAATAAATAAAAACCTAATATTTTCTATGAATATTTTTATGTAATTCAATGAGCGATATTTAGGGTTGAAAGCTTGGACGTAGTTTGGGGGATGTTTTAGAAGATGTAAGTGCTTTTCGACACCCCCGCCTTCCTTAAACCAAGACCCATACTCGAGGTTCTCCTCCACTAACTAAATAAGAGGCAACTTTTACCTGAAGAACTTTTCACTCTGTCCTCCCTACGTGAGTTAGATTCACAAAACTTACGTTTATGTTTACGATAGACATTTTGTCCATATCGAAAAGAGAAAAAAAAAATTTTCACTCAATTTACGTGTTTTACATCTGATTTTAGGCAGTTTTGGGCGTTTTTGAAAATGTGAAAAGGAACTTTTTACGTTGTTATCTTTTCTTACCGTTTTAAAGATTACATTTCGGAAAACTTGAGTGATAAACTTGTTTAACCTTGGGCAGTAAAGGGGGTGAAAAAAAATCCAAAGGGAAAACTTTTGATGGAAGAGACGTCCTAGTTCGAAAAATGTCTCTATTAAACGAAAAGAATGCAGACGCGAAATTGGCAAAGTTAAATTAGAACCGGATATAATTCACGGGTGTTTGCCATGGATGTTGTTAAGGGCGAGAAAAAAAACTGGAGGAAAATTTTTTTCTTCATTCCCTACATCTGAGATCGGAAAGTCGGACTATAATAGGCGAACTCCCCTCTTGTTTCCGCTCTTTCGAAATTCCGTCTTTTTTTCCACTATTCTGAGAGCTCTTTTCAGCTTTCAACTAAAACTGAAGCCCGGTGACCGTAACAAGCTGAATACATGTCTGGCAGACCCGGAATGAAAGGGGAGGTGGCTCAGTGTGAATTAATAACACATTTCGAACTAATTGAACCTTTCACTAATAAGCGGACCATTTTGCGCACGTTTTCATCGGCGAGAGTTCAAAGTTTATAAACCCTCGTTAAAGTGGCCCCAGGTGGGATTCGAGTTTAGTTTGACCTGACTTTTCAACGGATACTGTTTTTAAACAAGTTCCCACTTTTGTTAAAAGGAGTTTTTATTTTGTTACAGTAAGCGGGCAGCAGCAGTATTTTAGACTTCAACCAAAGGACGTGAAAGTCCATGAAGGCGGAGAGGTGACGCTACAATGTGAAGTCGCTCATCTCGGCGGAAGAGTCCAATGGACAAAAGATGGCTTCACTCTCGGTAAGTTTTATTTTTACCAAAAAGTCTCCAAGTAAGCCCCTCCTGATGAGTTTTAGTCAATTAAATTTACTACTTCAAGACCGATTTGTTTGAAACCTTTCCTTCATTTCCCCCTCCACGAATTCTAAGGCTTATAAGATCTGAGACTTCTTTTCAACCCTTTTTTCCTCCCCCTTGAGTAAATATTTATACTCGGGGAGTTCTTCAAAGTGAAAAAGGTACGGGGGTAAGAGTTAAGTTCGAATAAGGAAAGAAAAACCGAAGGAGCTTTTTTTAACGATATTTCCAAGTTAGATTTTCCTTACTTGTCTTCATGATTAACGCGGATTAATAAACTCGTCTGACATAATTGAGTGAAAATTGAGGACTTTGGTTTGAAGGCTTCGGAAGAAAAAATACCGGGGGGGAGGATATCATTAAAAAGAAATTACGTTGAAGCCGGCGGGAGGTTGAGTAGTGCGATCATCCATCAGAAGCCCTCCTCTGTCTGATAGCGTGCTCCCGACCAATCCATTGGGCACTTTTATCCGTTTTAATTTACGAGGACTACATGACGAGGTGAAAATGAGCTCCTGTTTTCAAAGTTATTAGTTTCTAGGATGCTCCTTTTCCAGCCAAACACACAAAAGGGCTTTTTTTTTAATATCGTCTAAATTAGAATGTCATTGTTGGACTTTCCTTGAACCATAGGCTCTTTTATTACCTTTTTTTACCTGCATCCTAACTGAGACAATTTGAAAAATAATCTACTATGCATTTTCCGGAGTTTTCCTCAAATTTTCAGCCATGAATTTTTTTCGGGTTCTTTAGCCAAACTGTTTCATCCGATTTTTTAACGTTTTTTGGGGATTTGTGGTCGAGAAACCCCTGTTTCAACTTATTTTTGGCACATAACTCGGTTTTTGTCTATAAAAACCCCTTTTTATCAGATTTTTTTGCCGTTTTTTCGGTGTTTTTGGCCAAGAAACAACCTTCCACAGGATTTTAGCCAAAAAGCAACCTTTTTAATTGATCTTTACGCGTTTTCTGGAGTTTTTGCCCAAGAAACCATTTTTTGCGGGGTTTTTTTTTTTTTTTTTTTAGCAAAGAGGCAACCTTTTAACCCGATTTTTCACGTTTTCTGGGGATTTGTGGTCGTGAAACCAATTTCAACACCTGATTCGGTTTTTTGGTCGAAAAACCCCGTTGATATCAAAATTTTGGGCGTTTTTTTCGGCGTTTTTGGCCAAGAAACAACCTTCCACAGGATTTTAGCCAAAAAACAACATTTCTACTTGATCTTTGCGCGTTTTCAGGGGTTTTTTTTCCCAAGGAACCATTTTTTGCGGTTTTTTTTTAGCAAAGAGGCAACCTTTTCACCCGATTTTCTACGTTTCCTGGGGATTTGTGGTCGAGAAACCCCAGTTTCAAAACCTGATTCGGTTTTTTGGTCGAAAAACCCCGTTGATATCAAAATTTTGGGTGTTTTTTCGGCGTTTTTGGCCAAGAAACAACCTTCCACAGGATTTTAGCCTAAAAGCGACATTTTTACTTGATCTTTGCGCGTTTTCTGGGGTTTTCGCCCAAGAAACCATTTTTTGAGGGTGTTTTTTTAGCAAAGAGGCAACCTTTTTACCCGATTTTTCACGTTTTTCGGGTATTTGTGGTCGAGAAACCCCAATTTCATCACCTGATTCGGTTTTTTTGGTCGAAAAACCCCGTGTATATCAAATTTTTGGGCGTTTTTTTCGGTGTTTTTGACCTAGAAGCCACAGTTTTAACCAATTTTTTGGCACCATATCGTAGGGCTTTTTAAAAGCGGTGTAGAATCTATCTAATCATAAATTAGCCCAATATTATTTATGATAGCTGTTAAAATAAGGTTTTTTTTACATAAATGAGGGTAGCCAAATGCCTGTTTGGCAGACTAAGGGTCTTGTCTTGAAGTAATAAGGCTTGTTTGCCGTGAAAGAGGGGTTTTTGCATGGCCTCACTAAAGTTTGTTGTTAACCTCTTGTATTTCTCAAGTTAGGCTGAATAATCATAATTCATTATAAAATAACATGCACCAAAAAAAACAAAATTAAGTTCCTAATTTTATTTTATAAGTTTACGGGTTTGAAGGATTTGATGATTGTTAGACCTCCCTGGAGCGATTGTTGTAATCAAGTAGAACATACAAGGAGGGTCGAAAGGAGGGGAATTGAGAGAGTTCGGTTAGGTGACTTCCGGTAATGACGCAGGCGGTCTCTTCGTTGCCCTAGCAGACAATTGATGTTTGTCAAGAGAATCCAATTTAGGTTGGACAGTCCTTTGTACGATACATCAGAGTCGAAAGCAAACATTCGATAGATGGACTCACTTTCTCCCACTCGATATATCGTCCGGGTTTTTGTCTAAAGCCTTCCAACGCCTTTTCGACCGCTTGTTTGTGCAGGAAGGCTAATTTAGTAAGCCCTTACTCACGAGAGCTTTTCGCCTTTTTGTCTTTTTAATCCTCCTTATTTACAGCTCTTTAAATCCTAACTTGTATATAAAAAAATTATAAAAATACGCTATTTAATTGGATAACAAGAAAAAAGGTGACCTCTGGGAAATTCCGTGGCACGCCTTTAATGTTAACATAAATCCAGGACACCTCCCTCTCGTATCGGACCGCGATTTGTATGTAAAGCCCGGCTCAGATTTACCTAGACATTACCAGAGGGTCCTTACCCTACCCCTTACACGCTATTTCTATATCCCAGCAAATCTTCTAACCCTGGGTTTCTCAGCTCGGGGAAGGGAAAAGAAACGGGCTTTTTTTTAAGGAAGGAGGTATGAGGCCTTATTTCTATAACCATCTACTTTATCCGTACCCCTCTCCTGACCATCCCCCTTCCTTTTTCGAAATCGAGCCCTTCAATATTCCAATTTCAGAAATCGAATCGAGGCGACGCATAAATAAATCTAAAAGGTTCAGTCTTCTTATTTGCTTGGGAATAAAAAAAACTCACTTTTCCAATCCCTTCACTTCTTGTTTTAAGAGGTTGTGATCTTTTTAAAGGGGGATTTTTTTTTATTACCATCCCCGATGTTCTAACATAATTTCTCAATTCGATTTCACGTCCTGCTCGTATTTTTATTTTAAAAATAAAATTTAATGTTGGGACGTCATTTATTATGTAGTCTAGATTGGGCTTAGGATTGTATATTTACGTGTATATGTAAATATGCAAATTTCCGATGCAGTTTCCGGTGAAATATAAATAACGGGGGTACACATCTCGTCCGAAAGTATTCTCGTCCTAAAAATAATAGAAAAAAAATATAAACTGTAATCTCGTCCTAACAGGCTATGCCCCTTTTAGGACGAGAAGACAGTAGGACGAAAAGACATTCGGACAAGTGGATTTCAATTTTTATACAATTTTTTAAATACATATTATACATACCTACTTTAATAAAATAGAAATCATCTCGTCCGAAAGTATTCTCGTCCTACTGTCTTCTCGTCCTAAACTAACTTACAAAAATTACTGCGTCGGAGAAATGTGGCAGCGTTCCACCACCGCAAGTCACGGTCGGTTTGTTTGTTTATTTTTGCGAGGATCAGCTCGTTTTGTAACACAAGGGGGTTAATTTTTTTCCTCTCGCGAGGATGTGCTCGTTTTATGACAAAATGGGGTTAATTTTTATTTTCTCGCGAGGATCAGCTCGTTTTATGACACTAGGGGGTTAATTTTTTTCCTCTCGCGAGGTTTTCTCATTCTGTAGGCGGCCCTGGGATGGATGATGAGGTAGGCGCAAAAAGGAGTTTAAAACTTGCTGGGGTGGAACGCTGCCTCATTTCTCCGACGCAGTAATTTTTGTAAGTTAGTTTAGGACGAGAAGACAGTAGGACGAGAATACTTTCGGACGAGGTGATTTCTATTTTATTAAAGTAGGTATGTATAATATGTATTTAAAAAATTGTATAAAAATTGAAATCCACTTGTCCGAATGTCTTTTCGTCCTACTGTCTTCTCGTCCTAAAAAGGGGCATAGCCTGTTAGGACGAGATTACAGTTTATTGTACGTTAGTTTTAGGACGAGAAGAAAGTAGGACTAGAATACTTTCGGACGAGAAGACAGTTTATATTTTTTCTTTTTCTATTATTTTTAGGACGAGAATACTTTAGGACGAGATGTAGGCACCGTAAATAACGTAACGTCCGTGGGGGGGGGGGTGACGTCAAGGTTGGACGCATGTTGAATCCATCGGTTACTGCTCAACATGCTTGATAATTTGTAAGACAGAATTTATTTGGATGCAATTTGATTTGCCTATAAGATGCATAATTTCAATTTGACCGGTTATAATTGAGCAGTAATTTTGCAATTTTATGCCAAATCTTGTTGTTCATGTGGGTACTTGTGTATTTGAGGTTTTCGGTTTTGGTTTTGAAGTACAAATAGATAGGAGGAAATAATGCGATTTTCTGGACTACAGTATGGTGGTCGTTTGATTGGATCTTCTCTGCGTTGTCGGACAAAACAAGGAAATAATCTAATTTTTACTGCTTCGCCGCAGGGGTTTTGAAGATTAGTCATAAATTGTTACCGGGGTAGAAAATGGAGATTTTTTTTGTAAAAAAATGCCTTCATCCTGCGGGTATTTTATAAAACTTTTATTCTCTGCGAATGTACAAAAGGAGTGAATCTTTTGATTAACTGCGAACAGAATGTAACCTAATTGCTCGAATGTCTTTGTTTTCGGTCCGAGTAATCTCGGGAAAGTTACGCATGAAATTAGTTGTCCTTGGAACAAAAGAGTAACTCAGGGAAGTTTGGACGGACTGTTACTGTAAAGGAAGCGAAAAGGGGAGGCCTAAAAAGGGAAATTCTCTTTCCAAACTTCCTAAACGTTTGTAGACCTTAAAAGTTGAAATATGGGTAAAAACAGAATCGAGAAATGGGATTTTTCCTTTTTCCTCCACCCGCTGGGGACTTTCTATCTCGGTCATGATGAAATGTAAATTGATCCGAGGGAGGCGAAGCACGTTCTCCGGCCCTCATTTACCTTGTCATTATACAAGGGGTCCAATGTACGGCTTCTGCAGCCCGAACCTTTTTTTTCTAATTCGAATTTTAATGCCCGGGGTGGGCGGTGATTTAATGCAAAACAGGCCTTAATTATTGCGCCATCCCCTCCGCCGGCGGTGTGGCTCCAATTAATTTGTAGCAGGTCGGAGCGGGGACCATTGCCGTTATCGAAATGCTCGTTTGTATGGTAATAGAGGGCGCTATTCACAAAGTGTCGCGGCTCACCACTATACAATCCACTAGTTTGCTCTGTATAAATTTTACTACTTTTCACGAGGGTCCCTTCCCTTAAACCGGATGGCATCAATAACCGTTTTATGAGCTTAACTTGGAAAACGTCCACTACTGCATTAAGTGGCATCTCGAATTTGGTTTCGTTCCCAAGATGGTCAGATAATAAATTTTATCCTTTTTAGTCCGAAAGCCAAGGCGCTAATGCTAACCAGCAAGACTGATCGGTTATGTGGGTCAAAACCTTATACAGATATCTTTTTTTTTTTTGCAGGCTTCAACTCAGTGATACCTGGCTTCCCGAGGTACACAATGATCGGTGATTCGCGAAACGGAGTCTTCAACTTGCGAATAGTAAACGCGAGCTTAGACGACGACGCCGAATTCCAGTGTCAAGTCAGCCCTCATGGAATACACAAATCGATCAGAGCGAACGCCAGACTGTCCGTAATCTGTAAGTATCTTCTTCCTTTTTTCTCCTTTTGAATAGAAATCCCACTCCCTTGACAGTCCCTTTCGTGTTTATGAAACGGGGATGTTGAATTGTAACAAGGTTTGCCCACTGAACAAGGAAGAGTCTATTTTGGTATTCAAATGCTTCGAGAGAGGATTATAACGCCTTTTAGACGAAGGTAATCTTCCACTTTTTCCGTTTCTTTTATTCCCTAGAAAAAAAATTATTGCCAAAGATTTTAGAATTTTTTTCTAGTTTTCGAAAGGGGAGTTAGTGTAACCTACCCCTTCCACCACTTATAGTTCCGTGTAGAGCCATAAAGGGGGACGCCCCAGGTAAGTCCAAAGGGACAATAAAGTGACGTAATAAACCCCCGCAACCCCCACAACCCAAACAGCATCACCAAGTTTCATTGTGAGCTCGAGCCATTCCTTGTCAATTGTTTCCACACTTTACTGCGCTTAACTCCTTCCTCTTTCACCCCCTCTTCTACTTTAAACAGGTGGACTTTTACAACTTCCTCACATCCGAAAGAAGTCTTTTTCTTGATCTTTCACCTTCCAACCTACTTTTTCTCCCCAAAAAAATTTTTTTCACTGACCTATTTTAAGCGCGATGAGTGTTGAAAGCATGAATTTGTAGTTAACCTGTGGAGAGGGAGGTTCTCTCCGGTGATGGGTGGAAACACGGTTGAGGATCATGTAAACAACTCGATGTGAATAAATAGTAGGTGTGGGGTCCCCTTTCATCCTCTACTCTACATTTATTCAACAACCTCCAATAAAATCGAATTAAAAGAATTTTTGCATCTAAAAATCACTAACAAGGGCGGATAGGCTTAGCGAGAAATCCCGCAGGAACTCCCGTAATAAGCATTTTCCTCCTTCCTTCTCAGAAACACTCTTTTTTGGAGTTTTCCTCGGACTTTAGTTCACAAAACACCCGTTTTATTAGGTTTACTGTCAGTTAATTTCTACCGGATAGCAAACCTGATATTTGAGGCCTAAAAATTATTGATCATACAGCCATTCTGGGAACCCTCTATAAGTGCGAAACTCGTTCAAAATGACATATTTCCAATGATAATTAACCAGCCGGGTTCGTCATTTCGGAATTATGTAAATTATTTCATTATGAATATGCGTAGGCTCATTATGTTTTGCAGATTTTCAAAAAAATTTGAAAAAGCAGAATCCTAATTAAAAAACTTTAATTTTAACGCTAAAAAATGAGATAAAAAAAATAGGGCCCTGCAAAAACTGTCCCTTCTATCAGGAATGTGTTGCGATACGAGTTGGAAAGGTCGTTATCCTGTAATTTAAGAAGTTGTCCCCGACCACCCCCTTTTCGGGAGAGAAGGGCGCGGGCGAAGAGCGAGCTGTCAGGTAGATAACACATTGTAACAAAAGAGAATCAGCCGTGGAAACGGTCGGGAGGGAAGATAAGGGCAGATAATTTAGGCAGTGTTCCAGGCAGACTAGAATAATTTAGCGGGGCTTCTGGAACGGGGCCGGGAAGAACCCTGGTATTTAATTAGCATCTGCTCATTGTCTACCTCCTCCCCTCGCCATCTCACAACTCACCTTACAAATCCGCTCCCGAATACCTTACAATCCCAACCCTTTTTTTTTAAACATCTACCTTTTGTGAATACCCCAATCATATTCCCACCGATCTTTAATCCCTGATTTTTAAATTAAAAAATCAAAATCTCCAATGAAGATTTTAAATTTTTAAAACATGCACCATTAAAAAACTAATTAACGAAAATCCTTAAAGCTTTTTATTTACGTAAATTATTTACGTACGAAGCAAATTAATCCATCATTAATTGATGGATTTTCAAAAAAATAAAAATCTCAAAATTTATTTTTTTAAATAATATTGCTACCTAACTAAAGGAGAATATTGTTTTATGAATATTTCTCTATATTTTCTAAATATTTGATTTTTCAATTACTATTTTTAACTAAAATAGAATTTTTGTTTGAATATTTTTCGCGATTTTCCGGGAAAAAAAATTTCCTGATTATTTTTTTCTCGGTAAGATTAACATATTATACTGATATTTAAAAAATAAAATAGCCTTGTTTCTCCAGGTCAAATTCAAATGTGGCAAAATATAACTCGTCGACAGGGAAGAAGGACAAAAAAGTACTGGTTTGAACAGCTTCCAACGGAAAACTTTCTAAGTAACAATATAGGAGGGGGATGTATAAGGGAGGGGAAGTATAACGGATGGGGAAGTATAAGTCAGGGGAAGTGTAACGGAGGGGGAAGTAAATATGAGGCGCTCCGAATACGAAGGGCGAACTCGACATCGGACAAATTTTTTTTTTTCATTTTCAGATTCTAGACCTTTTGAAGAATACACCCATGTAATTTTTATATTGAGTTTCCCCTTTTTTCCACTTTAAAATACGTAAAAACCGATATGCGGCAAAGCTCTACTCTCAACCTTTTTTATTTAATTTTTTTTTCTTTTCGAGATTTGGTGATTTTTAAAAAACCCTTTTCTCTATGATTCTATGATGATTCTAAAATCTCGCCACGAAAATTCCAGAGAGTGACTTTTCTGTCGAGTTCGCCCTTAACAGAAAACTTTAAAATGCGAATATCTCGAAACTACGTTTTGTCGAGTTCGCCCTTCGTATTCGGAGCGCCTCATATAAGGGAATGAAAGTATTACGATGGGAGGGGAAGTATAAGGGAGGGGAAGATTTTTGTTTGTTTTTTCTAAAATTTTTCCAAGTTTTCTTTTTTTTTTTCGAAAAATTTTTCTTTTTTTTTTTTAATTTTCCGAGTTTTTTTTTCATTTTTTTGTAAATTTTCCTAAGTTTTCATTTTTAAATTTGCCTTTTTTTTCCGAAAAATTTTCTAAGTTCTTTTTTTTCCGAAAGTATCAAGGTAGAAATAATGGGATTTTCGCCCAAGGGAGGTCCCTCTCGTAACGGGTGGACGTATGAAAATTCTCCCTACTATAATGAAAATTAATGTGGAAAATTGATAATTTTTTTACACCAAAAATTTTTTAAAAATATAAGGAGTATTTGGTGAAAATTTGGTGAAAATCGGACCTACGGTTCGGCCGCAGCGAATTTTTTAAAATTTCAAACCGCCATTTTTTCGAAATTCAAAAATCGCCCTCGTTACATTCTTCTTCACCGGCTAAAGAAATTTGGTGAAAATCGGATGAAAACTGTGGACGTAACATGTTTCGGAAAAAATGCTACGGCCAGCCGGCCCCTCAGACAAAGTTGAGATCGGTAAAGATCATTTGATGATTTGACTCTCCGGGTCTGGAAGACCCTTCCCCAAAAACCCGAAGTGGAGGGTATCACAATAACTTCTTTAAGGAAGTTAAAAACGCAAAGTTCCAAATTTTGTGATGAAAAAAATTCATTTTGAGAATGTTTGGTAGTTTCCACCGCATAGAGAACGGAACATAAAGGGGGGGTACAAAAAAAATTCTTTTTAACCTTCGGACCAAGCGAAAAATCAACCACTCCTTCCATTGGTCTGTTTGTGAAACCAATTCATTCCTCTCGTATTCTGTTTATTTTCGTGAGGGGAAAATCTCCGCCCGGTTGAAATCACTCCAGTGACACGAGTTCGTGGCCTTTTGGGATTGCGAGAGTGAGCGAAACGCTGTTGGGAGTTGAGGCTTTTCGAGAAAGGATCGATTCCGCCAGAAACTGCAAGGGGGGGACCTTATTTTTCATTTGAACTCGTTAGGCCTTTTTTTAAGCCACCTCCACCATATTTTCTTTCATCATTTCCCTAATTTGACTCACTAAAGGAGTATAGAATGACTCAAAAACAAGAATCGCTACGTCATATAGAGGCACCCTTATATCTTAAAATCAAAGCCTGTTACGTCCCCGTGCCTAAGCAGCAGTCATTAGTACGGCTCCCTGGAGTAATCAGAGATTGAGAGAATAGCGAATGGGCGGGGGAACCACTTTATGTCTCACTCTCACTCAACTTAAACAAAAGATCTGAGTTTGTCTCAATTACTAACTAATTAGATTACAGTAAGATGGCACCCATTTTATTTTTATTTAATTTCAATTAATTACGTTTTTCTATTGTTAATTGTTGATTCCTCTATTATTAATTAACATAATGACAAATATTAATATAACATTATTCCATTATCCACAGTCAATAGCTATTAACAATCTATTTTCTAGACTAAAATATTAAAGATATAAAAAATTTTGTTTTTTTTTAATCTGAAAAATCTCCTAAAGTTTTAATTCAATTTATTCTAGTTATTTACGTTGGTGTGAATAGAGAAGTATAAAATGTGGGAAATGCATTTTTGATTTGTTTCCTTGTAACTTATCTTAGGAAGAAAAATATAAAAACGACTTTACAAGCGGGGCTTTTTCTTATGGTTTTTTTTTTCTCTTATTGCTAGTTCGGGATGAAAACTTTTCTCTGAGTATTTTCTTTTTTTTTCCTCCCTTCTTGGAAAGCTTCTTCGAATGCCTATTTGAATGTGAGGTTACCCTATTGCTTTGCGGCTCTGAAATAGCGCGTGGGGGAGGATGGGGGGGTTTCGGAATCAGATATTGACTGGAATATCAAGCCTACAACGAACGGGGAGTTGAAGCCTTCAAACCTTATTTACATAGAACCTCACACTACTTGTCGTTCCAATTTAACATAAGGGATATGTTCTCAGAAACGATGCTCTCTTTCATAAGCCACTTTTATGCTTCCATGAATATTGTATTATAATTTTTTATTTACAATATCTGTAAATTTTTATATTTCCTTTCAACAAACCGTTTTAAAATTCGATTACCACTCCGACAATTAGTTACGGTACTTAACGTAAAGGATAAACTGCTCTACTCATCGGATACGGTTGATCCAATCATCAAGGTTTATAGATGAATTTCGTAGGAAATTTTATCATCTTTTCTTTTTATTTAGTACATTTTTCGCCAGGAACGCGAAAAACCAAAAATTGAGATCGAAATCGTATCGTTTCTTGGGGGATTTTCTTAAGACCGCCCCTTCCTCCCCCTTAATTGCTTGTTTGACATTAGGACTTTAAAGGAAATCGCTGTATCTACAGCGGTTATTCCTTTTTCGCTTATACAACTGCATCCCTGATTTTTTTTCGATTTTCATCGATTCTAAAATCACGCTTTTTTTCACCGGCTTGCAGCTCGGATACGGCCAATCATGCACTAAGGTTGATTTCGTCAAATTTTTGGGAAATTTAATTAGCTTTTTTTTATATTTTATACTTTTTTCAATTACGACGTACCGTTTTGAAGATACATATGAAAAAACGCGAAAAGTCAGGCTTCAACACCCCAAGGCCAATTTTTTTCGCTGTTTTTCGCCGCCTCGTAGCTCTGGCGCGGATCATCGCACAAAAAAAATTTTTAAGACAAATTTGTATGAAATTTTATCAGCTTTTTTTTTTAACTAGAACACTTTTTGGCTACGACGTACCGTTTTGGAGATGGAAGCAAAAAACCGCATAAGTTCACGTTTAACCCTACTGGGGGGGTTTTTATGGACAATACTCAAGGGACACACAATTCCGTCAAAAAATGGTTTTTTGCACCGCCTTAAGCAAAATACCATAACATTGTGTCCGATTTGTCCGTTTTAAGGTGACTGGGATTTCTGAAGACCATGTGAGCCTTGAAAACCCAAAAACATTTTTTCATTTCCATAATTATTTTGAATTTGGAACCGTTTATCATTGGATTGAAAAGAACACTTATCCTGGCGGACTTATGGCGGAGATATACTTAAGGCTTTTCCCTTCGACAAAAGAAGAATGTCTAAGCTAGAGGTCGATTATTCATATTTTCCCCCGAACAAAGAAGTCCCGAAGACATATCGATTATCGAGTTCATTTGAAAAACGACTCTGAAAGGTGGATGGTTTGGCATTTATCCAAAAATATAAAATCTTGAAATAAAAAATAACCCCTTTGACTGCTCCGAAGTAATTTTGATTAACACCCTTGTTAGAGACGGACCACTTTAGCCGTTCGTGATTATTCAAACAATGGTAAATGTCAATAGCACACCCTCTAATTGCATCCACCCTCCCGGGCGCATCTACCCCCCGCCCCTTCACTCATTCCAAAAGCTTTATTGACAAGAGTTTGTTGCATCGTTAAATCCCTTTTCGAACCATGTTTTTGCCATCTGTGTCCACATTTTGATGCATCCTATCACACAGGGTGTTATCAAAACCTCAAATTTTCCACCGTTTACTGAACGGTGAGATACAGTACGTTTACGACAGGATTCAGATACTGGAACTGTTTATAGTCTCCCAGAAAAGGTAACAAAAAACAAATCCTAAATTTTGTTTTAAAAAACACTCCAAAAGTAATGAATAAAATAGCATTGCTTTTCCGAACTTTTTTAAACAAAGAACTAAATAATTAATTTACAACTCAAATATTCAGGACCATTTTACAAATAAAATTTAAAAAATAAACTTTTCCCGACTTTTTTTATTATTATTATTTATTTAATTGTAAGCCAAAATGTATGGCATTACAAATAACTTTTTTTATTATAATCGCCTTTTGTCGTTTCGCTGTCACCGTTGTGCCGATAAATCATCCAAATATGTCCCTCAAGATGCTTTTAAGATTTATGGTTTTTTATCAGGGATATATTCGATTCAATTTGTTCGGTATTTCGGCCTCCGAATGAGTTGAGTAATGACTCATTAACGTGTATTGTCCAATGGTATAAAGGAGAGGATTTAGTGCTAACTTGGGTGCTTCCGGTTTCCCATTAACGGTTAACTAGTACCATCCGTAGCTATTAATTTTAAACGTATTAATCCGAGCGATCTCAAGGATGGGCTATCCAGCAAACGAGGAAACGTTAAATGCGCTAATTAAACTGCATTTTTGAAGATTCGGTACAACGGGCGCAGGTCGCTTGATCCGAAAAAATGTTACGATTGCCTCCCGTAGGTGACCCTTGATTAGTGCAGTCAATCTATGCCTTTTTTCACCAGCTTGCAGCTCAGATACTGTCGATTATGCAATCAACTTGACTTCGTCAAATAGAACATATCGTCGCGTTAATTCTAACACCGGACATGTCATTTTTTGTCAGTTTTCCATTGTTTCTGATGGTAAATTTTGTGTTGGATCGAATTCCGTTGGCAGATTAACCCTACAATCAACAGAAAACGCGTAGTTCACGATTTAGCCAACAGGTGATGCATTGACTCCAATGAGAAATTAATCCGTATTTTGGCTCTCCTGAAACCCTAGGAAAAATGACTTGTCCGGTGTTAGAATTAACACGACGATATAATCAGCTTTCTTTTATATTAATAAATTTTTAACAATTCTGAAGATACAGTCGAAAAAACCGCGAAGTCACGCTTCAACGCCCTGAGGCCAAATGTTTTTGTTTTTCGCATTTTTCGTCGCCTCTTAGCTCGGGCGCAGTTGGTCGCACAAAAAGATTTGTTAAATCAAATTTATAGAAAATTTAGTCAACTTTCTTTTTTAACTAAAACATTTTTTAGCTACGACGTACCGTTTTGGAGATAAAAGCAAAATACCGCAAAAAGTCACGTTTAACCCCCTGCCAACTGGTTTCATGGGCAATACTCAGAAGATCATCCGTCAAAAAAACCAAATACATATTTTTTTCTAGTCCCAGACTTACTGGACCATGTGTCTCGTAGATTTCTGCTTAATTGTCACGGCATCCCGTAAACCTATGGCTAAATTATTGGGAATTCGGCTTGCCCGGGGAGTGCCTTTGAAAAATAAAATTGAGGGAAAGATCCGATAATCTCGGGAAAAGGGTGTTTCTCCAACGAGGAAAAGCCCTTAAAATTGGATAAAAAGGGTTTCTCTTCCGAAAGATCGAGAAAGACTTCACAAAATACAGGTTTAAACAAGTTTCGAATGTGTCACCAGTTTTAAACTGATTACACTAATGAGGAAAATAACACCTCCTTATTTGCAGAGAGAGGGGAAAACCATGAGGGTAGAAAGTCTTTGAAGAGGGGAATAAAGAAGGGGGTAAAAAGAGTTTGAACCGACGGAATCGCTTGGGGAAGGACGGGTCGATCAAAGGGTAGCGGATCCAAGTCAAACATAGGCCCCACTGTTTCGTCAAGTTTACGTCGTCTAAACTTATACACTTTCCTCGATCTCCCCTCTCACGGCTTACCCTTTCCTTATCAATTTAAGAACAGACAATCCAAAAGCAAACCTTTTTATACCTCCATCGAACGAATTTCTTATTCACACATTTTTTTTAAATAAAACTAAATGTCCAGAAAAGTTCATTTTCAGATTTTTTTGCCTCCTACGTATCATACAGTTTGAAAAGTATGCTTAAATCGAATAAAACCTGATTACTGTTTAATCGTATTTTGATATTCTTCGTTCCCTAAGCTTCATTCGAACGGCCTAAATCTCCATCGACCTGTTGCTCTCGGATTACTTTTTTTTCCAAACAGATTTTTTTCCAAATGAAGGCCTCCAGCTAGTGAGAGGACCCTGATATATTTTTGCCCGAGAAATCCCAATTTTTGAGCGGTTTCTACTTTTTTTGGCAAAGAAAAAACCTTTTTTGCTTTTTTTTCCCATACTTTTTCTCACGTCGAGATCCCCTCTTTGCCGTGGCCCTGACTGTGTTTATATTTAGAAAACTCCTACACTAAAGAAGTACATAAAACAAGTTTTAGAAAAGAGTAATTTACATGTTTTAAATTAAAACTTTGAAATGTTTCCGAATTCAGACAAGTTTAGTTTTTCAATTAAAACTCCACGCGAAAGTGAAGTAGAGGATCAAGAAATTCTCTCTCAACGGAGTTTCTTGTTTACTCCCAAACATGTTCATTACTCAGGGGGGTACCTTGGAATTGTTGACTCGTCAAACTGTCATTTATCCCCACTAAATATGGATTCGAGCAAGATTAAATTTCCTTCCCTTTCCTTCTAATCCGTTTTACAAAATTTAATCGTCCTTTGTTGAGTTTAAAAAAAAATAGTTTGTTTCCCATGTAAAAAAGATAAAAGAAGATATAATTAAACGCTGATTGAATTCTACCTGGAAGTCCCTTTGATTTTAAAATTTATAAAATAAAGACTGACGGTATCAAGAACAAAAGATGGCTTTCAGAAAAGAAGCTTTCCTCTCAATACTAAAAGCAATCCCGGAGCAAATTAAGCTTCACGTCTTTTGAAATTTAAAATCACCGCCGTTTGTGAACATGTCAAAGGGGTCTAAATCGCTAAGAAGATTAACCTTTTATTTTTCCCTCATCTGAACACACGTGACGAAAATGAAACCAATTTAAACACATTAAAATTTGACGATCCCACCCTTTTCTGACGTCTGTTTTCCGCTTTTCACAAATCTAAATTCCAAAAACTCCTTTGAAAATAACTTTATAACCAAGTTTTTACCTGCTTTTTTGAACTCCTTAAAGAAGTAACACCCTCCTCGTCGGGTTTTTGGGGAAGGGTCTTCCAGACCCCGGAGGGTCAAATCGAATATTGATCTTTACCGATCTCAACTTTGTCAGTGGTGCCGGCCGGCCGTCCGTAGCATTTTTTTCCGGAAGACTTTACGGCCGCAGTTTTCAACCGATTTTCACCAAATTTTCACCCAAAATTCTTTAGCCGCTGAAGAAGAATGTAACGAGGGCGATTTTTGAACTTCGAAAAAATGGCGGAGATATGTCTGTTTGAAATTTTAAAAAATTCGCTTCGGCCGAACCGTTGGTCCGATTTTCACCAAATTTTCACCAATTACTCCTTATATTTTTTAAGAATTTTTGGTGTAAAAAAATTGCCACTTTTTATTATTATTTTTTTAGTAGGGAGAAATTTCATACTTCTACCCATTACGAGAGGCTGATCCGTAGGCCTAAGAGCCTATTATTTCTACCTCGACACTTAAAAAAATTTTCAAAAAAAAAGAGAACTGAAAATTTTTCAAAATAAATAAACTCGGAAAATTTAAAAAAAAACTCGGAAAATTTAAAAAAAACTCAAAAAATTTTTCAAAAAAAAAAAAAAAACAACTTGGAAATTTTTGGAAAAAAAACTCCACCCTCCTTTATACTTCCCCTCCTATATACTTCCCCTTCCCTTATACTTCCCCCCTCCGTTTTACGTCCCCTCCGTTATACTTCCCCCTCCTATATTGTTACTTCTTTTTAAAGAAGTTTTCGTTGGAAGCTCTTCAAACTAGTACTTTTTTTTTAAATTCATCACTAACATCCTGCATAAGAAATTCATGTCTAGGATAGGCTAATTCACTCTAACTCCTCCCGGAGCGCTGCTGCTCTGTTTAGGTACCCTAGAATCCGGGAGAGAGCGCTCTATCGGATTTTTCATTCAAGCTAACGGGAGCCGAAGATTTGGAAAACAAAAAAACTTATTCTAATTGAATAAAAAGTTTATCTTGAGGCTGCGTGTAAAAAAAGTAAACAAGGTTTCCTTGTTTTTGTTCTTCCTTGAAGAAGATTAGTGACAAGTTCGTGGGAGTGACAGGAGACTGATCCTTGACCCTCGAATAAGTCAAGAAGCTGCACTGCCACCGGCAAGTATAAATTACAAAGGTCTCTTTACGACACAAGGGCCCAAAGGAGGAGGAGGTAGACAATTAAAGTCATCTTCAGCAACACTCTTTCCCCTCCAACGTCAAAGCATTAAGACAAACTCCCCTACTCCGACCTGTCCAACTGTCATTGGGCCCTGTCCGCCAAAATATTAAATCCTTAACTTCTATAAACAATAAAAACCATCTCTTATATAAAAAACACTTATTTTGTAAAATTTAATTTTAGTGCCAATTACGCTCTAAGTCAATGTAAAGGGTGGATAAATCATCTTCTTTTTTTTTAGACAATATTTGTAATTATGCTGGGAGAAAATTGAAAGGGAGGAGGGAATGGGAGGGTGTAGTGTTGGGAAGGAAAGGGGTTGCGTATTACTTTGCGGGCGAGGGTCGTTAGGCTAGACAGTAATAACCCGTAAAATAACGCCCAGAGGTTGTTTATAAGGGTTTTCTTCCCTCCACGACCGCTTTTCATTTCTTAGGTTGCGAACAAAAAAAAAAAATGCCGGTCCGAGGCGGACTTTTCTTATATTCTAATCATCTCCAAACCCTTTTAAAGCTCACAATGGCGTAAATACTGTTCAATGAGTGTCAGTTTTCTGACGTATCCTCTTCGACTCACCCTTCTCAAAAGACTTCGAACAACTTTTTCGAATTTCTTTAAAAAAACTTCTTTTCCCCCGATCGTAATAGATTTTCCTTTTGTATCTATGAGGAAAACCAAACTTTTCCTTTCTTTCTTTTAGAAGGTAAAAGGAATTTTCTTTTTATTGAAAGCTAACAGGCGAATGTTTCGTTATACAAATTCACTCTCGTGGAAGAGAAAGTCAGTTTTACATCAAGCTATCGTATAACATCTCATTTTTCCCATTTTCCTCCCAGCTCACATTTTTTTAAGGCAAAAGCAACAAATACATAAAGAAGCTTCCCCCCACA
The DNA here is from genome assembly GCA_014119065.1 of Orius insidiosus. NCBI lineage: Eukaryota > Metazoa > Arthropoda > Insecta > Hemiptera > Anthocoridae > Orius > Orius insidiosus. The sequence continues at coordinate 54,254 of JACGAQ010000823.1, read as the reverse complement.
GTATGTTTTTCTCAAAGATCTTTATCGAATTGTTCAATTTTTAAGTGAATTTGATCAAAGTCGATGATTTTTTTCTTTGTTCAATTAAATTTTTTCTGACGTCAAAAACGTCTTAAGTAGGAAAAGAAAATTTAATTAAGATAATTGCCAAGACGGGATTTTAAAGAAAGAAAAAAAAAGAGAGGAGGGTAAAAAAAAATTCAGTGCCATTAACAATTACAAGGGGTTTGAAGGGATCTGTAAACACGGCGGGTATTAATCAAATTTGAGTTGGTTTAATCCTCGAGAGTGGGGGTTGGAGGAGAGAGGGCTCATTTCTCAAACCCTCCGCCCTTTCCTTTAACCCCGGCTTCAACCCCGTGTCTTGGGTTAGCCATAGCGTGCTTAGCTAAGTAATAATTTCCATGTCGCCTCATCCTTCCTCACTCTATTCTAATTTTATTGAAATCAAGACCTATGTTTTTATTATAACAATTAAAAGAAATCTACCTGGGTTTTAGATAAACGAGAGTTTTCTCTAATGAATTTCCCTTCTCTTTACCTAAGAAAACTCTACGTGAGAGATATGCTTCTTGATTAATTATACCTTCTTAATTACATCGAGGGTGTATAAACTGCCTCGGAACGCGATATCCGACGCTCGTGAGATAAACCAAGAAAAGAGGAAAAGGGTATGGGGATGACGAAAAATTATTAGACGTATTCATCAAATGAAGAAAAGGGGAAATGAATCAGAATTAAATCCTCCCGGCCACAATCCACAACCAAATGGGCCCGCCCCCATCCCGCAAACCCTCCATTGTTTCAATTTTCCCTCGATATATCATTCGGTTTCCTACTTCCTACTTTTTTTTTACAAAAGTTCTTTTATTGTATTTTTTTTTTCAGCGCCTCCATCCTCCGTCGAGATCATAGGTCACCCGCCTAATTCGAAAATTGAAATAAAAGAGAATCAGACTTTTACGTTGGAATGTCTCGTCAAGAATTCGAAGCCGGCGGCGAAAATCGTCTGGTACAGAGGAGATGTAGAACTCAAATTAGGTAAGTACTCAGCTTATTCTAAATATCATCAGTCAAAAATGTATAAACAATAATCGACAAATTGACTCTTTTTTGGAAAAAGAAAATCGTCGCGTTAGTTCTAACACCGGCTACCTCATTTTTCATCAATTTTGAGTTAGGCATTGTTTCTGATGGTAAATTTTTTCTAAAATTTAGAAAATTTTAAAATTTTTAAAAAAAATGCTTTTAGCCAAGAAACTTAAAAACAGAGGAAAACCCAACAATCAATGAAAAAGGGCTTTTTTCCCCAATAAAATGGAGGAAAATCTCTAAAATTCAATGAAACAGGGCTCCTTGGCCAGTAAAATAGAAGAAAGAACAGAAATCTAGGTAATGAAAAAGGGCTTCTTAGCCAAGAAACAGAAAACAGAGGAAAATCCGATGAAAAAGGGCTTTTTTGCCCAATAAAATGGAGAAAAAGTCCTAAAATTAATTTTAAAGGGCTTCATAGCCAGTAAAATAGAAAATTTTTTAGGTAAAATTTCTGTTGGTAGTTAACCCTATTACCAACAGAAAACGCGTAGTTCACGATTTAGCCAACAGATGCATTGATTCCAATGAGAAATTAATCAGTTTTTTACCCCATGAAAACCTTGGAAAAATGAGATAGCCGTTGTTAGAACTAACGCGACGAAATGTAGTTTTACGTAAGAAAAAAAATAATCAAAAACCCTGAACGGATTGAAATATGGCACCAGGATAAGATTTACTCTGTTTTTGATGCTATATAAGGGTCAGTTATACTACAGTGGAATTTTATTTGAAGTTTTGCTACAAATTTGCGAGAAAACTGTTTTTAAAATTTTTTTTTTTTCATTCAAGGAAAAACAATCGGAAACGAAGCTCAATACACTAATTTTTATCAACTTTTTGAATTTCCTCTCAATTTATATAAAATTGACTGTGGTTAGGAAAAAAATTTCTTAGCTTTTAGTTTTATTAAACATTCATAAATATAAATACAAACTCGTTTTATCCAATTTTTATATTTTAACCATAAAAATGATGTTTAAAAAATTTACATTCTTTCTGATTTTCTACATTTTTATGATTTTTGAAGGGAAAAAAAAAATCTTTTGTATTTTAGTAAATAAGTGTATTCTAAAGGCAAATCAAAAAGAAAAAAAATTTAAGAACCAATAGTTTTCTCGCAAAACTCCCAAAATTGGAGCAAAACTCCCAAGAAAAACGCCGTCGTATTAGGTGGTATGACGGACCCTTAACCTTGAATCTTGAGCTGAACCTCGTAAACCATTTTTTCTATTATCTTTCGACTTCCCAAGTTTGTTTATTCGTTTTAAAAGAACTAAGTTATGAACTTTTTTGAGGTTTCCGTTACCTTGGAAATTCCGGAGTGATGTTCGAAAACCAACTTTTTTAATTAAAATCAGGCAAAAACGAGCGAAAGTGAAATCATGACTAGAATATTACTTTTTCGGAAAAAAAAAATCGAGGTTTCATTGAAAAAAAATTGATTAATTTTAATGAGGAAAAACAAAAGGGAATTCTGATGAAACCGAAAGTTTTTATACTGGCGACGTTATTAAAAATACGTGGGAGGAAACAAAAAAACGGCTGAAAGATGTAATTGGACGTGAGACAGTTTGGAGGGGAAATAATTAACGTCATGGAAATGGTTTTGAGAGATGCGGGGGCGCGGTGGAAACTTTCTCGAAAAATCACATTTGACGAGTGACGAGAGGAGGACTAATTTGCCAACAACTCGTTTTAACTTGAAATATCATTACCGTCACAAACAAGTTTCACCTTTCGGGTCGCGCCCCGTCCAGGCACCGCGAGCTCTGAACCTCAACTTTTAATTTTTAATAGAAAAGGTCGACGGAAAAGTTCTCGACTCAGCCATAACGAGTTCGGCCAAATCCGTTCCTCGTCAAAACTATTTTATAACACTCTTAATTTAAAATCTCTTTAACTTTTTTCCTCCTGTATTCCACTTTTTTAATACCTATTTTACATTGAAATCCGTTTAAAATAGATTTTATGCTTTTTTCCTCTAACGATTTTAAATTTTTAAAACAGAGAATAGAGGGAAAAAACGTTTGAAAACCTTTTAATATCTACAATCGTGCTCCGTATGCAAATTCTGAAGTCTATCTGAAAATCCTTCTTTTCTGTGCCCGAAAACGAATGGTTTTTCATTCAAAACAACCTTTGAGGTAGCGGCTTTCTTTCTCCCTCCTTTCCCGGTTTTTTTTCCCCCTCGAAAAAAAAGTTAACGTTCAATACCGGGTAAAATCGTCGAAAAATCCATCCGAATGATAAAAGAATTTGTTGTGCGGGCTTAGTCTACGAGTCAAAAGTACGGCGTTAAATGATATAGAGCCAATATTGTTTTCAGACTTCTGTTAAGTTTTATTTTTTATTAATTCCACAAAATATTTCTTTGTTATTTTTCCAATCCTAATTTTTTGATAAGATATTATAAAGAAAAAGCGCTTTAAAAAATACTTTCCACCAAAAAAAAATAAAAGAAAATCTTTCTCTTTGTCTTAACGCACGGTTGAACTTTGCTTCATCTAAATTTTTTTTATATATATTTTTAAACATAAAATAACAGCTCTTTATTGTGTAAATTCGTCGGTTTGAAATGGAAAAAATAATTAAGTTGACAATCCACAAAGACGCTTTTATTTTATTGTTTTTAAATTACAAAATAACGTCGTCCTCCTTTATTCCGTGTAATTCGTCGAAATTCTCTTTTATCCAATATTTCGTGAATTCTGAAGTTAATTTCTGGATGATTTAATCGACGTGTGTCGACCTCTGAAAATTAGAACAACATAGGTATCAAAGCGATGTACAAGATAAACATAAAAGTTAATTTTATCTGACATTATTTTATTGTGATTGTTTTGAATTATTTGTTCTGAAAGTACTGATAATTCTGATTTTATTGTATTTGCCCTTCGAAATTTCAAGGGGCTTTATGTTATTTGATTTCGACTAGTACATAGGCGCTGATTAACTTTGTGCATTTGAAATTCCCCATCCCACTAGTCTGAGTACAAGCCTCACTTTATCCAATTTCAAGGCTTAAAATGCGTCTATTTTATCAAAATAAAATCTCGATTGCTTTTCTATTATGGCCTTTTAAGTCACTTTTTCTACGAGATCTTCTTCTTTGAGACCTGTCAAATTGGAGGAAAATTGAGAGTTATTAATTCAAGTACTGGTTTGAAGAGCTTCCAACGAAACTTCCTTAAAGAGAAGTAACAATATAGGAGGGGGAAGTATAACGGAGGGGACGTACAACGGAGGGGGAAGTATAACAGAGGGGAAGTACAAAGAAGGGGAAGCATAAGGGAACGAAATTGTAACGAAGGAGGGAAAGTATAAGGGAGGGGGAAGTTTTTTCCGAAAAATTTTCCAAGTTTTCTTTTTTTCAAAAAATTTTCCGAGTTTTTTTTTTTCCGTATTTTTTTTTGTCAAAAAATTTTCCGAGTTTTTTTTGTCAAAAAAAAACTGTCCAAGTTCTTTTTTGTCAAAAAAAACTGTCCAAGTTCTTTTTTGTCAAAAAAAAACTGTCCAAGTCTTTTTTGTCAAAAAAAAACTGTCCAAGTTCTTTTTTGTCAAAAAAAACTGTCCAAGTTCTTTTGTCAAAAAAACTGTCCAAGTTCTTTTTTGTCAAAAAAACTGCCCAAGTTCTTTTCTGTCAAAAAAACTGTCCAAGTTCTTTTTTTGTCAAAAAACTGTCCAAGTTCTTTTTGTCAAAAAAAAACTGTCCAAGTTCTTTTCTGTCAAAAAAACTGTCCAAGTTCTTTTTTTGTCAAAAAAACTGTCCAAGTTCTTTTCTGTCAAAAAAAACTGTCCAAGTTCTTTTTTTGTCAAAAAAACTGTCCAAGTTCTTTTTGTCAAAAAAAAAACTGTCCAAGTTCTTTTCTGTCAAAAAAAACTGTCCAAGTTCTTTTTTGTCAAAAAAACTGTCCAAGTTCTTTTTTGTCAAAAAACTGTCCAAGTTCTTTTTGTCAAAAAAAAAACTGTCCAAGTTCTTTGTCAAAAAAAAAACTGTCCAAGTTCTTTTTGTCAAAAAAAACTGTCCAAGTTCTTTTCTGTCAAAAAAACTGTCCAAGTTCTTTTTTGTCAAAAAAACTGTCCAAGTTCTTTTTGTCAAAAAAAACTGTCCAAAGTTGTTTTTTGTCAAAAAAAAAAACTGTCCAAGTTCTTTTTTTCAAAAAAAACTGTCCAAGTTCTTTTTGTCAAAAAAAACTGTCCAAGTTCTTTTTGTCAAAAAAAAAACTGTCCAAGTTCTTTTCTGTCAAAAAAAACTGTCCAAGTTCTTTTTTTTGTCAAAAAAACTGTCCAAGTTCTTTCTGTCAAAAAACTGTCCAAGTTCTTTTTTTGTCAAAAAAACTGTCCAAGTTCTTTTTTTGTCAAAAAAACTGTCCAAGTTCTTTTTTTGTCAAAAAAACTGTCCAAGTTCTTTTTTTGTCAAAAAACTGTCCAAGTTCTTTTTGTCAAAAAAAACTGTCCAAGTTCTTTTTGTCAAAAAAAAAAAAACCAAGTTCTTTTGTCAAAAAAAAATGTCCAAGTTCTTTTCTGTCAAAAAAAACTGTCCAAGTTCTTTTTTGTCAAAAAAAACTGTCCAAGTTCTTTTTGTCAAAAAAAAACTGTCCAAAGTTGTTTTTTGTCAAAAAAAAACTGTCCAAGTTCTTTTTTTGTCAAAAAAAACTGTCCAAGTTCTTTTTGTCAAAAAAAAACTGTCCAAGTTCTTTTTGTCAAAAAAAAAAACTGTCCAAGTTCTTTTCTGTCAAAAAAAACTGTCCAAGTTCTTTTTTTGTCAAAAAAACTGTCCAAGTTCTTTTTCTGTCAAAAAAACTGTCCAAGTTCTTTTTCTGTCAAAAAAAACTGTCCAAGTTCTTTTTTGTCAAAAAAACTGTCCAAGTTCTTTTTTTGTCAAAAAAACTGTCCAAGTTCTTTTTGTCAAAAAAAAACTGTCCAAGTTCTTTTTGTCAAAAAAAAAACTGTCCAAGTTCTTTTTGTCAAAAAAAAACTGTCCAAGTTCTTTTTGTCAAAAAAAAAAAACTGTCCAAGTTCTTTTTGTCAAAAAAAACTGTCCAAGTTCTTTTCTGTCAAAAAAAACTGTCCAGTTCTTTTTTGTCAAAAAAAACTGTCCAAGTTCTTTTGTCAAAAAAAACTGTCCAAATTGTTTTTGTCAAAAAAAACTGTCCAAGTTCTTTTTTTGTCAAAAAAAACTGTCCAAGTTCTTTTGTCAAAAAAAAACTGTCCAAGTTCTTTTTGTCAAAAAAAAACTGTCCAAAGTTCTTTTTGTCAAAAAAAAAACTGTCCAAGTTCTTTTTGTCAAAAAAAAACTGTCTAAGTGAAAAATTTTCCGGGTTTTCGTTTTTAAAATTGCGCTTTTAGTCTTTTTTTGAAAATTTTTCTAATGTCACGGTAGAATAATGGGCTCTTTGGCCTACGGATGTGCCTCTTAATGGTAGAAGTACAAATTTCTCCTACAAAAAAATAATAATTTAAAAAGTGGCAATTTTTTTACACCAAAAATTCTTAAAAAAATAAGGAGTAATTGGTGAAAATTTGGTGAAAATCGGACCAACGGTTCGGCCGCAGCGAATTTTTTAAAATTTCAAACAGACATCTCCGCCATTTTTTCGAAATTCAAAATCTTCTTCACCGGCTAAAGAAATTTGTGTAAAAATTTGGTGAAAATCGGATGAAAACTGTGGCCGTTAAGTATTCCGGAAGAAAAATGCCACGGACCCGGCCGGCACCACTGACAAAGTTGAGATCGGTAAAGATCAATATTCATTTTGACCTTCCCCAAAAACCCGACGTGATGGGTAAACGATAACTTCTTTAAGGAAGTTAATCGCATATATCGTTGTTTTTTAAACGACAACTTTCATTATTTACGTTTTTCTGTTGGTATTTTCCTTGTACTTGGAAGGATTGATCTGAGGAGATTGCAAAGGCACGGATGGGTTTAATATACACGTGGGGTAGTCGCCAGTGAGGAGGTTCGACCATTGACATTGAGCTCTCGATTTATGCTGCTGGTCACGGCACGTTTACCCGATATGTCCGAATAATAATATATATATCCTGTCATCGTTTCCCCCATTAATAAATTCAACCTCACACACGTGATTAATTATAATACCGACGTCAAAATTTGTGTTATGACAAGTGCCTCCGTTTTTACCCCAACTCCTTTTTTAAAAAAAAGACTCGAAACATCTGCAAAGTTTTGGATCAATTTGGGGAAAACCGAGTTAATGAATTGCAAAACTTTTCCAAAGAGGAGGTTTTACATAAAATCAGGAAAGAACTTCATGTAAATGAATGTTTAATCCTATTAAAATGATACGCAAAAACTTTTTATTTAAAAGCACCGTTAATACAAAAATTACGATCAATTAAACCTAAAAATTGAAAAATACATCCTCTGCCGGTGGATTATGAAGCAAAAAGCAATCGCATAATATAAAATATTTAGTTACAGGTAATAATTTTATTCTTACTAGATAATTATAGGTTATAATTTTTATTACCGTTATCATGGTCCTACCTATGAGAAAAAATTTTTTGGGCTGATTAGCGCTTTAGTACTTTTAGGAGGTTTCTGTTCATTTTTAAGATTTCGAATACAAAAGTCATTTTGGCTGAAGGGATACATTTTCTGTCATTTTAAACAGGTAAACTGTCATTGTTTCCCTGTTTTAAAAGTTTTAGGTACCTACTCAAGTTCTCGTATGGAAGAATAGATTCGTTTCATTCCATAATAATGGTTTTCAGGACGAAAATCCGTCGTTTCTCTCTTATTTTTGCGTTTGGACTTCATTCGTAAATTTTGAGATGGTGTGATACCCTCCAACAATAGTCGTAGGTTCGTTGACTGATTGTGTGTGCGTATTCATTCAAAATTAAAATTCGATTTGACCCTCCGGGGTCTGAATGACCCTTCCCTGAAAACCCGGCGTGGAGGGTATCACAATAACTTCTTTTAGGAAGGTAAAAAAGGAGAATTTTAGGGTAGTAGTGGCAGGAATGGGACTACAGCAGTAATAGCTGTACTATTTACACAACATCGTCTATTTTAGAACAGTAGTGGTACCTACCTTCCTATCTTCCTAATAATAAATTTTAATCAAAGCGACAAAAGTCGAATTCTACGCTTGATAAGTGTTGTTTACGTGAAAATTAACTTTTCTTTCCCCCTTATTTTCCACAGTGTTAAAAAAATGTGATTAACCTCATTACAATGTAGCGAAAAAATATTAATGATAATTATGTAAGTAAATTTTTTATTTTTCATTAAAATTTTAAAAAAATAACTTGAATAGCTACGGAAAATTGAAAAAGCGATTTGACATTTTTGTTTAAAATGTTATTTCAAAATGTTTTATAATGAACCATAAAATTAGCAATAGCGCTCATAAAAATTCAAACAAATAAAGTGGATGAATGTTAAAAGCGTTTTTGCCCTTGATACTGAATACGTCTCATTCAGTCCGATTCATTCTTTTTCACGACCGTCCCCGAAGATCTACACGTGGAGGTCATCGAATCGTGTGATACATAAGAAAAAAATATTAAATTATTTCATTTCCCCGAAAAGTCCCTTGATTAATAATTCATGTCTAATTCTACGTTTTCATGCTACTTCCTATAAACAAACGTCTTCAAGTTCATAAATCTCATTTTTTTTTAATTGAATAATAAGTGTCATTTCTAGTCTATTACGAGTATATTTGTTAAATTGGACATTTTAAAATATTTAATTGGATAATAAAACGTATTAATTTATTCAATTATTAAATTATTTTATAAGTCCTTTATTCTTTTTGTAAAAAAAGTGCTGGGGGATGGCTCCTTACTCCCAAAATTAATAATTTTGTGTATTTCGCTTTCGTCGCGGCGGCATTACTTACTTTGAAACACAATTCTCTGTTTCCGTCGGAAATACATATTTAGCTGATTTCGGACCGTCCACGAAGGTAGGGGAATTTAACAGGATTCTGCCTCTTATTTTTCTTTTAGTCCTTCCTTTGAGTTCACCCAGTTCCCCCAAAAAAGAAAATTTATAATTTACAAAATTCAATACACTCCTTTCATGATATGTTTCGTCTTCATCTTAAACTTGTAAGTTTTATGCAAAATATTTGGAAAAAAAATTTTTTAAATAAAAACGCGTTTTAATTGATAATTAAAATATTTATATTTTTTTTATTGAACTAAAAAAAAGTTATTATTAATTAAAAACTACGTGAGTTAACTCGTCTTGAGTGGGGGGTATCATCCAGGGTTATTTCTTGTGTTCCTCTTTAATATAACCAGGATTTGTCAGTTTGCCGTTTCTTGTTATGTTCCGTCAAGCGTCTTCTACCATGTGTCAAATAATTTGCTTACCTACTTCCACATTTCGGCGTTTTAAAAATTCTAATATTTAAAAAAATCTATTTTTTTGAACACTTTATCAGGTAAACGTTATTCATTATTTACTTGCAAAAATTTTTTTCTAAAAATTGGATTTAAAAAAATCAAAATATTGTTCTCTCCTCCGGAAATATTAAGTTTATTATTATTATAGCTTTTTCAACTTCCTGTTTGATGTATAATGAAAAGTCCCAATTTTTTTTCCACGGTCACTATAATTATTTTGAAAAAGAGCGAAAATGATGCATTTGATTTTTAAAAACCCGATGTTGTCCTTTTTTTAAAATTAATTTACAGTATTTTGACATTTAAAAAAATAAAAATGAAGAAAACAAAAATAATTTACAGTTCATTTTCATTTAAAAAACCGTTAAAAACTCGTGGGACGTGTTCAATAGGTATGCCGAATATCTCCTAAAAGACTTTTGAGTCATTTTTTTGAAACTTTTATAAGCCGATGTTATAATAAATAAATCAATGTTTATTTTTAATTAACTGGATGCTTTACTTAAAAGTCCATTCTAGTTGTTACTTGAAATATTTCAGCGTTCTATCTAACGGAGCATAGTTGTCAAATCAGTTTTATTAAACTTAAAATTGTTTTTTCCCGATTTTATTGCGTATGTAATCCGTAACAATGTTTTTGTACGTATAAAATTGTTTATATCTCAAGGCCGACAGAATGATTGCCATTTATGAGAAATTAAAACATCGAACAATTTGTCCAGATAGAAAGAAGTCACTGAAAGAAGCCCGTTTAAAAGTTTCAATTGAATGTTATTGCTTTACTCTGGATAGATGGTTTATGGAAAGGTGTTCTGAATCGGGAATTTTCAAATCGAATTATTTTAAAAAGCAACGAGATAATTGAGGATTTGCGAGGTTGTTCTAAACATCCTCAAGGATCCAAAATATCCAGTGGGGGTCGACTCGATAGAATCTTTCCGTGTCTAAACGAACCAAGTGACATTTATAGCCCGCCTCATATTCTTTCCCGCTATTATTAGGTATTTTGCTTTATTATTTTCACTTTTTCATTCTTAAAATTTAGGGTGATCTCTAAAAAATTGTTTTTTATTTCTATTTTTAAATATTTATTGTATTGTTTCAGGAGGAACCAGTGGAGAAGGAGGGCGCCTATTAGAGGGAGGCAACGCCGCTAGTAGGCCCTCTGAAATAAGATTAAGACACATCGCAATGTAAGTTACGAAAAAATCAAATTTTTAGTTTCGTTTCTTCTGGGGCCATTTACAGTTCCAACCAACGGCAATGAATCGGATGTTATCCATCATCGCGATTTAGAAGTCGTTAATTTTCCCTTTTAAATTGTATACCTAATTTTAAAAAATCTCCCTTTTTGTTTTTAACTAATAAATAATTTCTACTGCAAACTTACTAAATATTCATTAAAACGTAGATTATAAAATATTTTTCACGTTGCAATAACGGGTTCTTAACTAGAAAATAAAAATTTAGATTTTCCCCTCTCTAAATCTTTAAAACTATAATTATTTAACTCAAAAAATTTACTTATAAATTTACAAAGCGAGACTCATGTTATTCCTTATTTTGTAGAATATGAGTTTTTAGACCTTTCACTGTAATTTTCTATATAGAACAGTGATATAGGTGAATAATAAAATGCTTAACTAATTAATTTTCCCTAAAAATTAATTTTGAAATAGTAATTTTTACAAAAATAAAGGTACTGTGATATACTTGAGGGATAGGTTATGGTCTTTCAGATGGTTGATTTCACACTATTGGCAATTAGGGATTCGTTGGGTCAAAAATTTTTTGAATGTAATATTAAATTATTATTATAAATAAAGTAAATATAAAAAAATATAAAAAATAAATATCAATGTCAATCCCTTTTAGGAGCATTTTATTGACATTAGGCTTTACGTCCAACTACCTAATTTTAAGGTGTCGTGGACGGCGCGTGTTTCCATTGATATTTACATTTTCGAGATAAATAATCCCGGGCCCCCCAGAGAATTACAAACTTCAGCGAAAGAGCGGAACTATGTTTCATAGAAAAGCAACACGCAAAAAAAAGCAACAAAACCAGAAAACTATAAATAAAGTAGCTATACCTAATAAGATATATTTGTTTAGGGCTACCTTAGGAAGCGACGACATGGCAAGTCCAACGGACAGCGTTATCAAAATAAGCCCTCCAGCGAATCAACATGAAGATGAAGAAAAAGAGACTTTTATGAGTATATTTTACCAAGTCGTCGCACCACTTTTGTTGCCGGAGTGGCCATGGTGGGGGCCGGAATTTACCTCGATGCAGTCAAGGTACTCTTGGCTTTGTGTAAATGATGATGGCTAACGTGATATTTTAGGGTTGGACGGTGTTCGAAGAGGTACTTGAGATCATCATTCTAGTGCCAGCTTTGCTTGGACTTAAAGGAAATCTTGAAATGACTCTGGCGTCACGTCTTTCGACTGAAGCAAACCTCGGAAAAATGAATGACCCCAAAGAACAGTGGAGTATGATATTCGGCAATCTTTGCCTCATCCAGGTATTAATTTTGATCAAATTTAAATTAGTTTTTAATCTTTTTATGTTTCAGTGCCAAGCAGTGGTAATCGGTTTACTCTCTTCACTGGTCGCTATACTTTTAGTCGTCATTTTTCATCATAAATTAAATATCAGTCATGCCATTATGGTGTGTGCTTGTAGTATTACGACCGCATCAATAGCAAGCTTTCTTTTAGGTAAAAAAACCTAAATCATTAAAAAAAACTCTATTAACGCTTTACTGTGATTATTTTTAGGATTAGTCACTGTTGGCATTGTTGTCGGTTCTATGTATTTTAAAATAAACCCAGACAATGTAACAACACCTATAGCAGCCAGTTTGGGAGATATCACATCGTTAGTGTTGCTATCATACATCGCTTCTGGTTTTTATCACACTCTCGGTATGTTTCTTCTTTAAAAAATCTAAAATAAATGTACCTAAATGCGTAGAAAAATTGCTCTATTTACAAAAAATGCCAATCAGCAAACGATAAAATAACTAAGCCATTTCTTCATTTTATTAATTTTATTTAATTTGTAATGAGCACAACGCTAATCAAGGTGGTGATTCTTTATTCTTAATCACAAAATATCTTCATCACAAGTTAATGACTAATAAAAACATGTTATATTAAAGAGTGCAGGGGAAAAACCAGGTGACTCAGATTTCTAACCTTTCGTGAAAAATGACTTTTTCTGCCAGTATTACCATGTTATTCCATTGTACACCGAAACTTCACATGATGATTTATGGCATTTGGCCCAGTTTTTTCGCTGTTCTAGCTATCTCATTGGATCCAGCATAATTTTTGAAAAAAAGTTACCAGTTTTGCCCCCTGCACTCTTTATAAATTGGAGGGTTCAGAATACAAGTGAACCAAGTCCACTTTAGCTACTTTTGAGATACAGAGGTTTAAAGCTAACGCTTCACATTTAAATTACATTACATAACAGTAGAACTTCCTGCTGCCTAGCAGATATTATCAGAGCTAGGACTTGGTTCATTATTACACTAAAATTTTACATAGTTGGAGAATGTTATTGCGTTGCTAACTCAAAAATGACCAAAAGTGGACTTGGTTCACTTGTATTCTGAGCCCTCCAATTATCAATCTAAAATTACTTTTAAAACATTGTTGTTTCTAGATGATCATTTATGGGTGCCGATTCTATTATTGTTGGATTCTTATTAATGATGCCTGTTTGGGTGTACATAACGGCCAATAACATATACACAAAGCATGTTTTATCTAATGGTTGGTGCCCCATTATCTCAGCTATGTTAATAAGCACGTGAGTATAATAAGTTTTTTATCAAGATAAGTTTGAATTTTATTTTATTCGTATTTTAACAGCGTTGGAGGTCTTGCGTTAGGGCATTTTATCAAAGAGTACAAGACCCTTTCAGCATTCCAGCCAGTAATAAATGGAATAGGAGGAAATTTAGTATCCATCCAAGCTAGTCGTTTATCTACTGCTCTTCACAAGCATTTTTCATTGGGAGAACTTCCAGAAAATGTGAAAATTTTTATTTCACCTCTTAAAATATTTACATCGAATGGTAAGATTTATTATTAAATAGACATTTTGGTTAATCTATTTTTTAGGTCTTCATGCTCTAACTAGTAGAGTACTTATTACCTTAGTAGTGCCGGGCCATTTGATTTTCGCATTTTTCATTTCCTATCTGCAAACTGGGAGCTTCTCGCCTGGTACACTCTTCCTTACAAGTTATCTGGCTGCTGCTCTTCTTCAGGTAGCGTATCTAGTTATTCTGCTGTACTGAAATGATTCTTTCTTTTCATTTTTAGGTTGCTACCCTCCTATTTTTGGCTTATGTTTTGACCCACTATTGCTGGAAAAACAAAGTCGACCCGGACAATACTACAATTCCTTATTTGACTGCTTGCGGTGATCTGCTTGGAATTATACTTTTAGGTTTAGTTTATAAGTTTTTGGAGTTAATCGGTGGGAAGGAGACTACATCTCTTTAATTTTAAAGTCGTAACTGTGATGAATATTTGTACATTTTCTTTTTTATTGATTTTTTTTTCTTGTTAAGTTGAACAATCCAAAGTTGTACCAAAAGAAGTGAATAATTTGAATGTCTGTTCCTCTTTTTAGCCCTTTATCTATCGTTTTGTACAACGTGATATGCAGTTTGCCGAAATCAAATAAATTATTGTTCCTTTGGTTAGCCTATGAAAACTGCGATGAATTTCGTATAAGACTATTTTGTAAATTTACAGATAGCATAATTATTTATTTCTCTAAGTAATCAAACTGAAAACCATAAAAAGTATTGTTTTAGGAATTAAGCTGTATTTTTTAACATTTCATTGTTTTTTAAATTTTATTTTCACAATTTCTGATTTTCATTCGCACATAAATAACTGAATATGCACATCTTTATTTATTCTTTTTTTCATTCTAATAATTTGTAGGCATGTAATGTTTTTGAAAAAAAAAAAAAAAAAGCCTAATTAATGGCCATAGAAAGCTTAAATTTTTATCTCTTCGGGATTTGTAGAGGCATGAACAATGTTGGATATTGTGGAACTATTTTTTTATAAATTATTTTAATTCACTAAAAAGTTAGTGGGAAAAAATAACATATTATAAACTGTTTGTATAATAAATTTATTATTTTCGAACAATCTTAAATCCACTTTTTATTTTTATTTATTACAATCTTAAATTTTCTATCACCATTGGTTATGATTTAGTTTTTACAAAAATTTTATTTAATTTCTGCACAGAAACAAGTCTAGATTGTTTTTAAAATCTTTTCACATTCTATGATTGAACTTAGCTTCTGGAAATCCAGTTCATACCTAGGGTCTTGGTCCTAAAATCCGCTTTTTTGGGGGTCTGAAAGTGGGAGGTCTTTTTCAAGTAGTAATTTGCAGAAAAAAGCAAATTTTTCCCTACAAATTTTCTTTTGTAGTCTTGATATCGCGTCTAGCTTCTTAGTCACTTGTTTTTTTAAACCCATGAATTTTTCAACCTACTCAGCATGCTCTGAACAGTAGCTTATTTTTTAAAGAAATATTCATAATGGTCACATCATCGCATTTTCAACTTTGAATTCCACTTTTTAGTTTAAACAAATAGTAGTATTTTTTGTTTTTGATCAGAAAATAAAAAAAGTTAAATTTTTTAACCTGTGATATTTTTAAAAATTTCTATTTTTTAAGTAGAGAATACCTCATTCGATGCATGTGTACCTAAAATAAACCTTGTTACTTTTATACTTTTTTGTTTTGTTTGTTACTACCTGCTGATTGTGATTGCAAGTTTTAGGTTTAGGTTAGTTTTCAAAATATAAATGCATTCTTGAAAAATGCCACAAACCAACCTATTTTTACCTTTTCAAAAGTTTGCTTGATAGACAATGCTAACTGCATCTCATATTTTGTACAGAAAAATTATTAATTACCGTAATTAAACTATGAATGATTAAATGGGCGTGAGTTATTAGGTTTTGCTTGGCGGGGTTTAGCACTCAGAGCTTAACAGTGTTTTCTATAATATGTCCTCTAATTTTGAACAAGAATCCAAAATTTCATCATTTCCTGTTGTGTTAATTCTTACAAGCATGCTTTTCAACTTATTTCATTCACATATTTTTACCGCACCCCAATTTATAATCGAAACTGGTATAATAGAGCAAAGTTTTTAATTTTCATTTTACAACCCGATGCTCTTTCCATCTACCTTTTTATACATAGGCCCTAGAATACAGTCTTAGATACTTATGTATAAAAAGCATAACTTGATTGTTGTAGTGCCTAGCTTTAATAAGCAAAAAAAAATAAATTTATTAAACTTGAATGCAATAAAAAGTTAACAAACGAGTTTTTTTTTAAATTTATTTATTTTATTTTTCCTAGTATAGAAGATTGCACTTTATTTTAGGTTGAAACTGTTGATAGAAATTGTGTAATGTAAATAAACGTGCCTACTTCTATTATAATTTTTTTTTAGAACTAGATTAAATTATTCATGGTTGATTAATGTTTAGGTATTAATTAGAATTAAGATTTTAAAAAAGTGTTGTTTGTAAATAGAAAAATAAACTGTAAAGACTAAAATCGCAAAAAATAAAACCAAATATTTAATTTTTAACAAGGAAATTATTATTAGAAGTTATATTTTTCTGTAATGAGCTCTAGTATGAGATCAAAAGAAAGGTTTGTACGTAGTGTCAAAATTCATTCCTTTCGCAGGCTGTGAAAACAAAATAAAAAGTTAATATTAAGGTTTTTTTTAATTGTATCCGTTTACATCTTATTTATCTGCTTATTAAAAAAAATAATAAAGAAGGAAAAAATTAATGAAACTACCTTCCTATTAGTTTTTTTGTTGTCTTTTTTCTGTTTATTTTTCTAACATAGATGATACTTTTTTGGGCAAGTTGTAAAGTATTTTGAATATTTTGTTGAATGTAAAAATGGAGAATTTTTATTTAATTTAAATAATTTTTAAACATGCTGCGTTTTCTTAATACCTTAAAGAACACCTCATTACTTAAAATCTGACAGAAGTCAACTGAAAACTCGACAAATCGATCTTCTTCGTTTTATTCCATATAAACCAGATATTTTGAAGGTTTTTTTCCTTTTTTTTTTCTTTCAAGGCTTGTTGACATTCTTTTTTACTTTACGTCACAAACGTTAATTTTAAATATTCAATATTTGAATTAACTACATGCATATAGGTAAAAAATAATGTTAAAAAGTAAACATTATTGACGATCTCTCAAGGCTGAAATTGCCAATTGGCAAAAATCCTTTGTTTAAAAATAAAATAAAATTGACATAGAAAATATCTAATTTAAATTGGAAGGGATAAAAATATTAAGGAAGAAAAGACTACAAAAATAGAAGAAAAATAAATTTATTTATTTACAAATAGCCTCAGAAGCAAATAATTAGAGGAATAAATTAAATAATGAACCATAAAATGAGGCAGTTCTCAGTTAGGTCGGAATTTTAAACTATTTTAAAATACAGGTCTACATTCCCTTCTTTTTATTTTTTTAATTTTTTGTTCTCATTTTGTCGCAAGACATAATTAGCTCGGTTTGTAGGCATTACGCAAACGAGCCGCTCCTCGAAATTTTCAATTAATCCAAAAACTACCTTGTACATAGATGAATAACGATAAAAGTAAATTAAAAATTACAAAAGATAATATTGTTTAAAACTTTAGCCCAGTAACGCAGGGTACCAATCAAAGGGAAAAAATTCTCGGAATTTTTAAAGGCCCAAGTTATTTCCCTTGAAGCTGGAAAATGTCGATTTTAAAAGCAAAGTATTCCAAATAGCGGATTCGCCGATTCGGAAAGTTATTGAACTATTTTTTACATCTCATTTTTTTCCTACTACGGACTCCGTCCGAATAATAATTTTCAAGCAAAACTTTTAGTGTGTAGCGAAACAAGGGACATTTAGGCCCCGACTGGAAGGTAGAGCAGCGAAATAGTTTTTTTTTTAATCCCTAATATCGAAAACATTTTTTCAGTAGGTAAGAGCAGTGAGAGTTTTCGCCCAGCCAGACCCCTTTCTCCGTACTGTAATATTTTTCGAGCATCCCGTTTCTATGAAATTTTGTTGAAAATCGGATGAAAAATCGGACCCCCCTGACAATGATCGCAAAAGATCATTAATTTTTCCTATATGGGACCTTCACATGGAAAGTGTCACGATAACTTCTTTTGAGGAAGAAAAAAACAATTTTTTTTAAATAAAAAGAACCCACACCCATAATCTATGAGATAAGAATTTGCTATCATAGTCATCAATCGATTTTGATGTTTAAAAGTAAAAATGTCAACATTGGTACGATATTTTTTATCTTTTGATTAATTTTAGATCATTCAATAAAATAAATTTTTCACATTTATAGTTTGTTGCTGGGTTACAGCAGAACAATAAACGGAAAATAGTTCACCTAATGAGACCTATTAGGTCGAAACCGGTCGTGAAATATTCCTGTTTATTGTATCTCTCTTCCTCCTGTATTTTAGGCAAATAACTAAGGCCTTTGGGCCTCGTAGTTTCTATCCTAAAATCACGGGACGATTGTTTTTAGATAAATTTTAATATGATTTTGTGAAATTATTTTTAAAAAAATTTCGAAATGCATCCCATTTACGAGGAAAGCTTTTGCAGGACCGCATGATTGCTTTCTATTGTCTCTCGGCTCTGTCATTAGAAGGCTTCTCTCTCCCATCACCCAGGCGGAGCCTCGTAGCGAGTGGAGTGGAGTCAGAAATGCCGACTGACGTTCCTCACTTCTCAGTCACGAGTTAACTGCCGTGGTGGAGTGTACTGCCTTTTTCCCCCGTTCGATGTCATTTTAAGGATACCGATATTTTTGGTAAGCCGATTTTTTTAAATCACATTTTTATTATTTTTCATTCTTCTCTCAGCTTAAAAATTTAAATAAATTTAAAAAAATTTTATCTACAATATAAAATGTCAGTTTTATTTTATCATAATAATCCACAATAAGCTGTTTAGAAATTTTTATTTTAATATTTTTTAAAAGAACAAGTTTAAATCAAATGTGTCCCCGTGAATTTTGATCAAGGTTTTCGAGATAAAAATCGTGTCAGTGACGAATAAGCCGAGTAGCATTTCGAGATCGGATACCTCGATGTCTTTGACGTCTTGGGCACCGGAGGAATGGGGAAGACGAAGTGGGGAACCTTAAACTCGAAGTCGTCGGAGGAATGTGAACATGGCAGGATGAAAACAGACTTTGTACAGGCTACGAAGGCCAAAGTTTTTTACAAGTTTTCTATCTTCAAACCCCCTAAAAAATATTACCGTAAATTATTCATTAACTCATTTATTATCAAAGGTTCTCTACTGCATAGAGCTCAGTAGAATGTTGTGCTTCAACCCTTCAATTTTCTTTTCATAATAAAAATTATAGTTTAAATTAGGAATCTACAAAATCAGCATGAACGCAATTAAAAATGACATTTCCGCATTTTATTGGCTAATTTATATTTTCAAAACATAAACTTCTGTGTTTGTCTTTCGTACGACCTTGCAGTGTCCACCGTTTTTCACGGCGCTATGAAAATTAATTATTTTTCATTTTGGAATATCTATTATAGCCAATTTTATAGTCCCATGTTATATAGCTAGAATTTTATAGTCTTGTAAAACCGGGCGGTTTTATCATTCGAGTTTTACTCTTAAAGAACTCCGGTGGGTTAAAAATGTTGGTAATGAGTTCTTTCAATCATAATTTTTAACTTAAGGAAGTAGTCGTCATTTGAATCATTTCTAGTCACCGTAAGATTAAAAATACGGTTTTTTACAGTTCTCCGCCACTGATGACTGGGGAAAAATGGCTTATTAAAGGTATTAACGAGTTGGAATTCTCCATCACAAAATTCCAACTTTTTTCCCGGATGGAAAATACGTTTTGGATTTTCGGAGAAATACTTTCTAATTTTATGAATGTCATCGAACTTATTATTATGTTGGATATTGACCTCTTCTTTATTTTTATAAAATAAACTAGGTAGTATGTTCCATAGTTGGGGCGTTTAAAATAATCAAAAAGTTATCAATTAAATTTTTAAAAATTGCGGATATCTTCTTCGTCGCCCGCATTTCTTTTGAAACTAAAAATAAAATAAATAAGATCCTCCAAAAAGTAATTTTTTGATTTTGAGCCGCCCTTATGTTAAAACTCGGTTAAAATCTGTGGAGAATTTTTTTTTCTTCAAAAAAGAAGGTCGTTTAAAAGTCTTTATGGGCGACCGGAAGGTTCAGTTACCTTCTAAGCTTTTCCAGGTGAATATTTCAGGTATATTTCACCCTTGTACCCGGATTTTCTACGTTTTCCTAGTAGGTAGTTCCTTCTTCATTTATCAGCAGTTTTTTAAAACTTTCGAATCTACTTATTCTTTAATCGGAATCATTTTTGTGTATCCTTATCGTGAATAATTTATTTTTATCATTTGAAGAATAGCAATAAAAAGACGACGGCAGTATTTTTGATGTTTTCATAACGATTGAAATGATTACGTATCATTTTTTGGTTGATTCACGTAATGTTCTTAAAGCGCATCTAAAATATAAAATGAAAATTCATGAATCAGGCCTCGTTACGAAATGTCGCGATTTTGTTTTCAATAATAATTTGTTTGTCAAATTACCTCCAATCTAATATTAGAAATTCGATTTTTTTTCGAAAGTAGACCGCTATTGAGACAATTTATCCAAACAAAAGATCTTAAAATCGTGTAGGGTGGGGGTATTATTGAGAATGGGTATAAAGGATGTTTTTAAATTGAAATTAGTGCCAGAAAGGACAATTGAGAAACACATGTGTCGTTTTGGGAACTTTCGTCTCCCCTGCCGAATCGTTCTCAGATGGTTTCCATCGCGACGCGAATCTAACAGGAAGAGTATTTTTAGGGACACCCGGCCCTTCTGGTAATCGACATTTTTCGATTATATCCGTTTTTCCACATAGTATGTAATCTATCCCGCCCCGCCAAGAAAAACCCGACCGAAAGCGCAAAAAGTTCAAACGGTACCTACCGAATGTTTTAGGACATCACGATTTGCGTTTTTCGGGTATCTGGATCTCAGCACTCTGGTGGTCTTCTCTGATTCGATATGTGTAAATTCTGAAAATTTCATGTCATTCGGGATGCAGGGTGCCGAGATATACAACTATGAAAACCCGGTTTTTCGCCTTTGGCGTGTAATTTTCCTCATTCCGTTCAGTTAGCCAAAGCTACAGCCTCTCTAGTGCACCGATTAACTTGAAATTTTGCACATAGCTTCCTTTCCATTTGAGCCAGTGCCTTTTAAAAGATCTAACCAATTATCTCAACCCCAAAAAATGTTGAGAACAAAAAACTGTAATTTTTGGGTGATTTTTCCAACTTTTACTGGCCCCACAGCCAGTTTTGCGGTTTTATCAGGGATAACACAGTTTTTAAGAATGTTTAGAGTACTGAGGGAGGAAGAAAGAGCATTTCGGGACGCCGCCAAGGGGAGCTTTGAAAACGGGAGCTCAGGCGTTGAAGTTGATATCATAACTTTTTCTGGCTGCTGTAGAAGGGTTTTTGCGAAGCGGGCTGTTTTTTACACGGAGTGTTTTTGATAGCGATATTAATTTTCCTCGACAAATTTAATCATACGCAAGAAATGTTGATTCTAATTTGAATCCGCCTCTTCCTTTTCTCTTCCTGCACCTTGAACTCAATAATGCATCATGAATTAATTTAAAATGACACAATTTTTGTGCAAATTAAAAACATCCCAAAATGTAAACACCACCAAGGGGAGCTAGTAAATTGTTTTTATTTTAAGCCATTTTGTTGTTATTTTCTAAAAAAGTGCGTGTGAAATTTTATTTTCTATAGCATTCAATTAGATTGAAAAGGTCAGCCTTAAATAAATACGTTAACCGTATATGTTCAATTAATTCCGGCATTTACAAGGCGTTAAAACATTTTAACCGAGACTAATTTCACTTTTTTACTTTTTCCCCATATGATGAAAGAGTATTGATCGGAGTTCCGCTTAAGCCGTTTTGATTTTAGCTCGAAGATTTTCAAGATTCTTTAGTTCTCTAAAAAATTTCTGTATACTAATCGATAGGACCCGTTACGCCCGACGCTCAAATAGGCACTAAAACAAAAACTGTTATAATCATTCAGAATTTCAAAATTGCAAGTAACGGTTGTTTTTGATATTTAAAAATAAAAATCGAGGATGCCCTAGTATCGCAAGAAAAAAAAAAGTCAAAATAATATTTGCATAATTTTTAAACCGTCCTGGTTTGGATATCACGAAGTGATCTAAATGCCCGTCACGCAAAGAAGAGTCTCCGAAAATCACAAAATTATTCAGAAAACCGTGTTTCTCACCTTTTTTTCGCAATGATAATTTAAAATCCCATTAATGTTTGAAATTCGTGTCTTAACTTATCCTCTTTGTTTATCGGTTAGCGCGACAATCGTAAAGCAACAATGGACGAATTGTTAGTAAAAATTAAGGTGAAGGTGAAACACCTGCAATTGTTCTATTTTTCACAGGGAGTATTAAAATAAGTAGAGGGAGAAGATGAGACTGAAAAAAAAAACAATAGAACACTCAGTGGGGTACAATCTTAAATCTAATTAAAGTTAATTCATAATTTTATGATAATATTAAAGTATGAGTCAATTTTTTTTCTCTATTTGGATAAAAAATATGATATAATTTTATAAATAAATTTTAAAATGCTTGTTGGAAAAAACATGTTTTGTTACATAAGCGCTAACCCAAAAAGCATAAGAGGATATTTACAATATTTTATCGAATGCGATGTTGGAAGTGAAAGTCAGGAATTCCTGAACCCCAGACTGGGCGCGATACTTCATTCCCTATTTAGCAATCCGCTAAAATGGGAATGGTTCAACTTCGAGATCAGGCTCATCCCAAGAGATCCTTCTTTGAGATTTAGCAAAATAGACAAGCTATGAGGAAGAAATACGTTTCCTAGATAACCTTTTTTGAGTATAGGATTGCATTTCATAAAAACATGCTGAAATTCTTCGAATTCATAACTGCTGTCCAATTTTTCCCATTTTAAATTTTCAATAGTTTACCAGTGTGAGCTCACAATTCTTTTAACAGGGGCTTAAACCATTGAGTGCCATCTTCAGAAGACTTTTTTTCTCCCTTAATAAAATAATAAAAGGCGCTTTCGCAAAATGGGAAGGTAAAAACGGTATTTTCCTGCAAAATAACCGGGGTCCTCATAAAATTGGGGGCCAAAAAGGTCATTTTCCCGCCAAAAAATTGAGGAAACAAAATTTATGTTTTCCCAAAAAAAGTTCTCGAATAATTGTGTACAAAAAGAGTTGTTTTCCCGCCTAAAAGTTAAGGTATTCTCCCTAAGTCGGGTAAAAGGGGTGTTTTCCTGCCAAATAACGGGGGTCCTCTTAAAATTGGTGGGCCAAAAAGGTCATTTTCCCGCCAAAAAATTGAGGAAGCAAAATCTATGTTTTCCCAAAAAAAGTTCTTGTATAGTCGTGTAAAATAAAGAGATGTTTTCCCGCCTAAAAGTTGTGGTATTACCCAAAATTGGGTAAAAGGGGTTATTTTCCCGCCACAAAAATAGAGAATGATCCCTCAAAATTAGAAAAATGGTTGTTTTTTTTATGTAGGTCCACAGTTTTTATTTCGAAAAATGATTGAAATTGAGAGAGGCATATTAACCTTATTTTTCACAACCGAAGCTTAAGTTTTATCGATATAATATTTCCAAACAGTTAACTCAAGTAGAAATACTGGTTCGGAAGTTATCGATCCACGTGAAATCAAACTCTAAACCTAATATTAATTACCTATTTGGGTTTTTTTTTTGTTAAAAATAAAAGGCCGTTTAACCGAAGGAAATCCAGAAGAGTGGGCACCCGTGGAAGTGTTGGTTTACCACGAAAACGAAATCCGAGTTGGTCAGATGGTGCATGTGTGCCTCATAAAACTTTCTCAGATTACGAAAAACGCCTGACAGAACTAAAACACGAATTGACAGAGTAGAAAAAATTTTATTTTACCCTTTTCGATATTTTTATAATGTTAATAACGCAATAAAAATAAGCGCCTATTTGTACAGAGTTCTTATCTTTTTTTCTCTCTCTCTAGGATTATCTCTGCGGGCGCGTAGAAAAAAAAGAGTTTACATTTTGATAAAAAGTCGTATGAAGACAAACGAAATGCGAGTTAGTTATTATTTCTTCTTATAAACAGTTTTTTCCTCCTATTTTTTTCTCTCTCTCTTTTTAACGGGAAAATCTATTAACTTTTATTTTTCTGCGGGCTTTATATGGGGGCGCGATAAGATAATCCAACACAATTTTTTTTTTTTTCACTCAAAATAAAATAACGAAAATCTGATATCCTCATTCCAGCTTCAAAGAATCTCATCTTAAATTTTAAATAAGTTATGAACAAAATATTTGCTCATATTCGTTCGCAAATAGAAGTTTTATATGAAGTCTTTTTATTTTGGGATTAGTGAATCAGTTTTATTTCGGGTGAGATTCCAAAAAGATGGTGTGGAAATTAACATTATTATTTATGAATGGCGTATTTTTCAACTGCTCTTTTTGGTTTATTTATTTCCTCATTAATTGGCCTCCTTTCCAGTGTTTATATGGCTCCTTTGATGTAAACAAAAATGTTTTATCTTCAAAAAGACGTTAGTGAGTTTTTTTCGTTTTACCCGTGTGTTCCCTAAAACTCCTATTATTTCGGCAGTGTTGAACTATTTGCCGATGAAATTAATGGCAGGAGAAATGTTACTAGGGATAGTCGAAGATTCCAAAAATGGATGCTAAAAATAAAATGTTCTTAGCGTAGTGGGAAAGAGATTTTGAGTGTGCCTGGTTGGAAGGATAAAAACAAGGAGAGTAAAACAATAACTTCTTTAAGGAAGTTGACAGGGAAGTCAGTCAGCCCGCCTTCTTTCGCCGCACACTTAAGACATTTCGGAGGCCAATTCCATTTTATGAAAATAATAAATTTCAATATTTATTACATATTTCACTTACGGATATATCCTGAATTGTAATTCTTGGATAGATTTTTTATTCGTTTTTCGCAGTCACCGGAGTAAAAAAAGCTCAAATGAGTGGTTTTTAAAAATTTTTTATGACCCTATTTTTTAATGATTTTTAGATCATTTTATATATGAATATTTATTTAAAAAAATGTTAATAGTACGGGGCTCTGAGCTCAATGAACTCGGACAGGTAGGGGGAATTTGGCACCCCCGGAAATGCCTTTTGATCGTGGCAAAATATCCTTGGAAGATTGCAAAATAAAAACAAACACCGAATGTATGAGTAAGCGAAAATAAAGTTAATTTTTCTTTTTTAAAAAATTACCATTTCTTTTATTTTAATCAGGGCAAGTTACGGTATTCGAAATAGGATAATTATTTCGAATATCTCGTTCCAATCCTCCCATTGTTGGCCAACTATTAAGCCTCGGGAATCATGATTAAAAATTACTTAGCGAATCGCAAGGCTAACGGTGGGGTTCTTGTTGCTTCATTTGTTCCCATGAGGTGTGTAACACGTCGTCACCGCCTTTCGAAATCTTCCGAACGCGATTTTCGTTTATTAAACCCAATTGTATTGTCATTAGATTAATTAACGTGGTTATAAAAAGAGAAAGGTTGACAGAGGTTTGAGAGACAGAATAATTGTCGAGAAACCTAAAAAAAAATTTGCCAAGTGGGTGTGGCTTCTTTTTTTAAACATGACTCCATAGATAATTTGAAATATGCGTTTTTCAAGTTTTTAAAGAGTACGACCTAGCGAGTGAATCACCTGTTCCTAATAAAACACCGAAGGCGACCTTTGTGCTTTTATTCCCAAGTTCATTTTATATCGAAGCTTTGGGTTGATTGAAGCAAGGGTTATTGTTATCAGAGACCATAAAAACCAAAAGACCATAAAAAAGACCAAAAATTTGTCAAAACTTGTGTTTTTAAGGCATTTTCAGACAAAATTTTTTACAGTCCTCTATTTTATTTAGGTCAAGCACGCGTACTAATGCTGTAGAAAAATTCCAACTTTCTTTTGTACCATTAACAAGCCTATCGAAATTATAATAATTGTGGGAACAAAATACAATTTGACAGCATAGCTTCGTTAGTTTCTAAGTCTGTTCTCACAAAACGGTACTTGGGACAATCCGAGTAAAAAAAAAGGGGCAAAAAAATCATGGTTTTGATCTTTCACACGTTTACTCTAATTTATTTAATTGTGCTCATCCATTTATTACTTAGTAAAATACATTCTGCTTTATCAAAAATCATAATTATGGACTTGAAAAGTTGTTTAAAAATAATTTGATTACACGTTATATGTTTGAAAATACTAATGCATTGGAAGCTTTATAAAATATAAGGAAGTAGTTCAATTTTGTATCTGAAGGATGTCTAGAACTGTTACCATGTTAGCTGTGTTTTCATTTTTAAAAAAAGAATTGTGCCTACGCGTCGAAATAAATTGCGGATAATGAAGCGATAGCTGTCGTGGGTATATTGTTCTTGAAGTAGCCTCTAAGCTTCGTTCTGCAATTATCAGAACCTTTGAAGGTTAATAGAATTCGATTTATCAGCTACCTTTCTTTCTCGGACCAAATAAGTCTTTCTCGGCGTCGCGTCTCAGACGGGCGCACTCGAGGAAACCACCGTTTTACCCACCACATGGCGTCAGTTGCACATAAAAACGTAAATTAGCGTCGATTATCTTTATGAATCCTATTTTTTTAATTACTTTTACGACTGTCTTTATATCAAAACACCCGGTATAGTACGCATTACTTCCTACGTTTTTAAAAACATTGAAAACTATGGTCTAATTTTTCTTTCTGCATTTTAACTTCCTTAAAGAAGTTATTGTGATTCCCTCCACGTCGAGTTTTCGGGGAAGGGTCTTCCAGAGCCCGGAGGGTCAAATCGAATATTGATCTTTACCGATCTCAACTTTGTCTGTGGTGCCGGTAGGTCCGTAGCCTTTTTTTCCGGAACACTTTACGGCCACAGTTTTCAACCAATTTTCACCAAATTTTCACCTTATATTTTTTAAGAATTTTAGGTATAAAAAAAATGATCATTTTTTCATTAATATCATTTTAGTAGGGAAAAATTTCATACTTCCACCCGCTACGAGTGACCTCCCTTGGGCAAAAATCCCATCTACCTTGATGCCTAAAAAATTTTCCGAAAAAAAAAACCCCTCCCCTCCGTTATACTTCTCCTCCGTTATACTTCCCCTCCGTTATACTTCCCTCTCCGTTATACTTCCCCTCTTTAATACTCCCCCCCTCCTATATTTTTACATCTCTTAAAGAAAGTTTTCGTTGGACGCTCTTCAAACGGGCGTACCGTGATTGCGCATTTTTTTACCTGCTCCAACATTTCAGGCACCGTGATTGCGCACAGGTAAAAACTATTGGACACCGTGATTGCGCATGGACATAAAATTTTAGACACCGTGATTGCGCATAACCAAAAATTATTTGACACCGTGATTGCACATTTGATTGGCTTTTGAGGCTTTTGATTGAGCAGGAGGAGTGGTCTGATGGCCTCTATTGCTTCGGATTGGCCAGGAGGAAGTGGTCTGATGGCTTTTGAGGCTTTTGATTGAGCAGGAGGAGTGGTCTGATGGCCTCTATTGCTTCGAATTGGCCAGGAGGAGGTGGTCTGGTGGCTTTTGAGGCTTTTGATTGAGCAGGAGGAGTGGTCTGATGGCCTCTATTGCTTCGGATTGGCCAGGAGGAAGTGGTCTGATGTCTTTTGAGGCTTTTGATTGAGCAGGAGGAGTGGTCTAATTAGACGTAGAGTATTAGACGTTCAAAACATAGGTTATGCATAAATATTTACCGTTGGGCCTCAGTTAAAGTGTTTAGTCCCATAGTTTTTCTTCCGTGCGCAATCACGGTGTTTGAATTTTTTTTCCCATGCGCAATCACGGTGTCTAAACTTTTTTTCCCCATGCGCAATCACGGTGTTTGGAAGGGACGTGACTTTTATGGCAGGGATTAAAAACCCTAGTTCCATGCGCAATCCCGGTGCAGCCCTTCAAACTAGTACTTTGATCTATGACTACTAGATTAAAAATTACGTATTTCCAGGTCAGAAAAAAAATCACATGATGATTACGATCTTATTGAATAATATGTTATAAAATGTTGTCTTTTGGTTTTAAATGAAGTTTTCATCACTTTTAGGTCTGAAAGTTTTTGGGTCTTCGTGACCCCACAGGTCAAAATCCTTTGTGCCGACGACTTTTTCAAAGTAGATCCCGTTCGCAATTTTTTATCAAATACCCCTTTATCTAAATACAATAACAAACAGATTTAAACTGTCACGGACAAATCGAAATCTGAAATTCAAAATCCTAAAATAAAAATCTATTATAGTCACGTTTTAAATGTTATTAACCTTGTTTACTCAGTTGTTAAATGATTTTCAGAAAAATTATAACATCCAATATTTTAGTTGTGTATTCTGAAAGAACTGCAACAATAGGCTAGGGAAAAAGTCCCTGTTATGTATATAATTTAATGATTAAGGAGAAACATTTTTTTTCCAAGCTGCTCCTTCTCTTATTCTTCGACCTGTAAATCAGTGTGAGGTACGATCTAACGTCCCCTATGCACCTTGAAAGCATCCTTTATACAACTGATCCTTTTTCTTCCGATTTGATAGGGGAGACCGGGGCACATCGATACGATTTTAGTTTTTGATTTTTAAAAAATACTTCCTTTTACCCTAAATTTTTTTCAAAATTTTATTCTTGTTATTCAAGCGATTCTTTTATATTACTGATTTAAAAAATTTAAAAAAATCGTCTCGGTATATTTTAATTTTCGTGTTGAAAAAAAAACACAAAGTGTATCAACATGCCCCGCCGACGGGGCAAGTTGATACTAGGACGGGGCAAGTTAATACAGGGAAAAAAAACACAAAAAAAATAAAAAAAGAAATTTTATTCATTATTATCTAAATCTGAATCATCAAAATTAAGGTCGGATTCGCAATGAACGCACGTGTAATGTGGATCATTACTCCCACATTCAACGTGCGCCCACTTTTTGCATTGAATACACTGGATCCATTCTTGCCCTTGCTTCGATGCTGAAAAAGGCTCAAGACATATTAAGCAAAGGGAGTCTTCATTGTCGGAATCGTCGCTTTCGTCCCTGCTTCTTTTTTTAGTCGCTTTTTTGGCTGTTTTTTTCGCATCTAATCCCGATTTTCCAAACAGGTTTTTTTTAGTTCGAAGTTGTTTCGATTTTTTTTTTTCTTCTCGCAGAAAAGCTTCCTCTTCTAATTTTGCTTTTCTGATTTTTGCTAATTTTGGTCCCCTCTCACAAAATGGTCCTTGTAAAACACTCTTGGGAATATGAACATAGGTGGAATTTCCAAGAGCGTTTACAGCTAATGCCATAGTAACTGTTGTTCCCCTTTCTGCCGATGTTGCTTTGGCGACTTGTCGAACTCCTTTTTGAGCGACGATTTTTGGCGGACGCTGGACATTCTGACACCCAGTTTCATCGACGTTCCAAATATCCTTCGCTTTAAATTTGTATCTATCCAAAACTTCTTTTAAGTTGACAAAGAAAAGTTCAACATTTGTTTTATTGAATGACGTTGCTCGACTCAAGCTTGAGGCCTCAGGGGACCTGATGGATAAATTTTGGTGTCTCTTCAAAAAGCTAGTGAACCAGTCTGGACCGGCGGCTTTCGGCAATTTCCAAGATTCCGGAATTCTGCAGTCATTAGCTTTTGCCAATTGGTAGGCCATTGATCGAACGTCTTTTGGAGTTAAGCCATAATAAATTTTTGCACATTTTAAAATATATTCGCATAACTCTAGTTCGAGTTTGTCTGTGAGGACTAATTTAGGTTTTGCATAGCCTACACTGGGTTTGCCGGATTTCTGCACGTCAGCTTTCTTCTTATACCGATAAATTGACATCTTGTCGATACCGTACTTTTCTGCTGCTTGCCTGAAACTTAATTTTTTCGAGACAACATCGTTATAGGCATCCTCGACTCGCTTATCATCGGCAGTCCCCCTGTTTGTTTTTCTAATATAGTTACGGACCATCCTAAAAATTAAAAGAAAATCAAAAAACGAAGGAAAAATACAAAGAACATCATAAGAAGATTAGAAAACATAAATTAAACAACAACGGGGCACATTGATACAGCGACCATGCCGTATTAACCTGCCCCGCTCGGTTCGTATCAACTAGCCCCGGTGTTGATTCCGGCAGGTTTATTAAAAAAAAAATATTAAAATGTTCAAAATTAAGAGTTTTTAATAAAAATTCTACTTGCCTATCGTCCGCTGGTTCCAAAAATGTTGATTTAAAACAGTTTTGATGATCGTAAGTCGAAGAAAAGCTCACCCAAACAAGAGCGCAAAAAATTACTCGGATAAGGAAAAAACAAATTGACTGTTACTATGGGCGGAAGTGAGGTCGCGAACCCCCCACAACAAGGGGGGAATTATAATCCCTTATTTTCAAGGACATCCGCTTCACATCTCCTCGCTAAGACAAAAACTGTGACGTAAGGGTTGTTTGTATCAACCTACCCCGTGTATCAACGTGCCCCGGTCTCCCCTACACCTGAGTGCACCTGCCTCCGTTTTTTTCACCTTCACGTCGATTTGATGTCGAGAATATGTAGACACAAAACTTTGAATTTAAAAATAATGACGGAAAACCCAATTAATGTTCCCGTCCTAATAAATAAGATTAAAAACTACATCCTGTCTCATTTGAATTCTTCGAAGTGTCGAAACACTAACGAGAAATTCCAAATTCCCAGATTCATTAAAGTTGTTTTAATGCGAAAATTTTAATGAAACTATTCCGTTAATTGGTCATTATCGATATAAAATAATTAAAATTATCGTTATTGCGCATTTTTGCTCTTTGATAATGCGATGAACCCGAACCCTTTCGCGTTGAACACTTTATGAAGGCATTTGGGTGTAAAATAGGAGATGGCAACCGAACGGGAAATAAAGCGTTTACCCACGAAAGGATTTAACAGTTCCATTTCCTTGAATCTCTCATTTTCCACTGTGCAGTCTGAAAAAATGTTTTTTCTAAACGTCGGGATTCACCTTCTCCAGTCATTATAGGCCCATTCATCCTCAAAGTGCTGGCTAATGACATTTAAATAATTTTTTTTCGGTTCCATTGTTGGATAAGATTTCGTGTTTACAACTTTACGCTTGGTTGATTGATATGTTTTGTAATTTAAAAAAACAACATTTTGAGGACGTTTAAAAGTACGTGTCGGGATGGTGTGAAGGTTTTTTTTCAACCGGTATATTAGACGACCAACTAGCGGTCACAGAAAGAGCCCATCAAACTACTGGAGCGTTGTAAGTGATCTAGTGGAACAGCGTTTTGCTGTTTGGCTCAACCCTCTTCCTACAGAGTAATCAAGTCCGCCGATAAAACTTCCAAGCCGGGCTTAAATAGACGTGAAAGTCACTCGGAAATTTACAGTTAGCTCGACAAAAAATCACGTTTCACCTCGTGATCATTTACATTTTTAGATAAATAGTCTTCCTGATATTATTCTATTACGAGTACCTTTAATAAAAGGGTTTCTGTTTATTTAATAACAAGCGCCAACGTATTTAGAAATGAATTTGACCTAGAACGTGTATGCAAAGTTCGGGTTTCTTCTCCGTAGGCGTCATTTATCGAGGTGAAGGACAATTTGGGTGACACTTTTATACGAAAACACCTTCGTTTTAATTCTCCTATTAAAAAATTCTCATATGCATTAGGCTAATGGTATATTTTAAAAATAGAAGAACTCGCCTATGTAATTTCCTTCACTCATAAAAATAGTTTTAGAGAAAAAATTCTTTTGCTTATGTATATCGAACGCTTAATGAGGTATCCAATGTACTTAGCTACCTACACATGAAAGCCCTTGAATAGCACTGAGCATGGATTACTTTAGAAACCCTAATAAATTATATCATTAGAATAGGTTTACGCTTCACATTTAATCTCTGCCTTATAAAATCTGTGTTTTATGAAGTTAATGTCAATTTTTTTTTAAGTCTGACCATGATGGAACTTCCTCAAAAGAGGAGAACAAATTTTTTTGTCGTTCTGACCCAAAAAATTTAACTTAGTTTCTGCAGCATTGAAAATTTTAATCTAGTATCTTTTGAATCTTCACGTTTTGGTGGTTTAAAAAAAATCCTCTGAGTATCTCTTAGTCGTTCATATTTCGACCTATGTGAATATAAAAAAAAGTGCATATTTTTTTTTGGCCTAGGATCATTATTAGCCCTTAAAAGCGAAACTATTAAACCGCAAATTGCACGGAGAGCGCTCATATTAGATGTTTCTTTTTCCATTGTGTGGTCCAGTTCGATTGAATTGTTTCTTTTTTTTTTTAAGTGAGAGTATTGAACTTTCGACATTTCGTTCCAAGTTCTCATACTTGGTTTATCTACAAGTGAATGTCTCGTCGCCTACACGCGTCGTTTCGTGAATCGCATTTCACTCCGTGGACGATACACGGGTTCACTATCATCCAATCACCTATTGCGTGAGCTCTCTCAAAAAAAAACCCACCTTTTCACAACAAAAGAAAATATCTTATACATATTGCCTGAATGATTGAAAACTCACGTAAAACGGTCCATCGATTTTTGGTTTCATTCTTGATGCAAGATTTACCTAAACATGAAGAATAAATTTTCTTTTGCGGTTTTCCTGTGCGACCAGCCGAAAATACACATCTCGAGGTTACGATTCGCCATTTTCCAATCTATAAAATATTTCAAAAGATTGATTTGTCCTATATTCATGTATAAGCTTGCGTTGTTAATTATAGAATTACAGGTTAGGAAAATTATTTATTCATGTATTTATTTTATTTTTCAGCTTTGAAGCGGTATTGTCATCAATTTAAAACTCCTACATGAGCCAAGGTAAATATTTTAGTTATAATTTTAAAAAAATTAATGAATTTTCTTTTCTAAAACGTGTTTTCTGTTTCTCTCATTTAGGAAGACTGGTGAAGATATTACCGGCCATCTATACAAGGCGTTAGTTTGTCTCGAGGTAAGGAACTTTGTACGCTATTTTATTCATTTATGTTAAATCCTTAGCAAACAATAGGGTACATGGGTCGCTATTCACGAGATCAACCTTGCAATTTTATTCATTGAAATCGACTTATAAATCTAGTTTTTCGAACAATTTTTCCGTTTTGATTTTATTAATATCTTAAGGAAGTTTTAAAACAGTAGAATCACAGTTGCCAACTTAAAAAGGGACAAGTGTACACAAATGGAAAAAATGCTTCGTGGCTTTTTGTTTCAAAATTGGACTGGAAAAAAAATTAAGGACAAAACATTGATTTTTATTTAGAAAAGAATATTTTAGGAACAATAGGAGTTTCACAAGCTGACGTTGACTCTTCAAGTGTCGGATTAAAAAAAAGTCGGAACTTTTTTTTATACCCATTAGGTCCTAAATATAATATGTACATATTTGAAGAGGACGTTATTTATTAATATTACAAGTCACGACGAAATTCCTCGACTTTTATTATTCTCTCAAATCCCAGAATGTTCTTCTCTAGAGAACGAGTACCGCGTCGACATGAATGCAAACAAGATTTTATTATAAGTTTTCTTCCTTTTGTACTGTTGAGTTTAAAAAAAACCTATCTTTCCTAAATTATAAATATTTGAATTATTTTTTTGTAGTTATAGCATTATAAAGAAGGCGTATTCTGTTCTTTTTTTTTTAATCTGAGACAATGAGAAAGTTCGGTCTGAAAGGGCTGCC
The DNA here is from genome assembly GCA_014119065.1 of Orius insidiosus. Lineage (NCBI taxonomy): Eukaryota > Metazoa > Arthropoda > Insecta > Hemiptera > Anthocoridae > Orius > Orius insidiosus. The sequence goes on along the minus strand of JACGAQ010000823.1, from coordinate 20,837 downwards.
TTATCAGTGGCCTGCAGGCATACCAAACGATCCATGTGCCATAGTTTTTTTGTCCCTAGTTTTTTTTAAACCTAACGATTAGCTGCGTGATTCTCAAAGCCTTTGGTCACTTCGTACTCGATGAGAATTAACTGGACAAAAGAAATTTTAAAAAAAGCTCTCACGCGAGGATGGACAATAAAAAAATGTTTTGTGTTAAGTATAATACTTTTTCTCCACCTAAATTATCGTTCGTATGTTATTTTTTTGAATAACGATTATAGGTTGCACTTTGTGCTTATGTTCTAGACAAAGAGTTTGTAGGATCTTTTGAACTTTATTCGCGCATTTTAGCGAAAAATGTTTAATTTTATCGTCAACTGTAGCTAATTTATTACGAAACGTCGGTGTTACGTGAGCATAGGGGGCTGAATAACTCGAAATCAGACAAAGCTAGTTTGTTACAATGGTTTTTTGTGCATTATAATGACCGATGGACAAAGATGTTTGTAACAACCTAGTAATAGCTTGATTACGAGAAGAAACGGCTCCGAGTACAGTGTGAAGAAAATTATTTATGAGCTCTAAACCATGCCCTTTGAGCCAATTGTTTCTACCATCCATCTTCGGACCTCTCTCTTTCAAACCGACTCTTTAACTTCAAACATAGTGGGCATTTTAAAACCGCTATAAACATTCGACGGTGATTTACAAAACTTTTGGTTATCTCTTCTAGAAGTTCGATAATCTAAAAAAATTCGCCTTATTTTGCGGAAACATGAAAGGTGTTCTTATCAGCAGATAAAGATTTTAAAAACAAATTTATTTTTAAAATGTAGTACGCTCGTCTCATTGCACTTTTATAAATTTATGTCCCAGCCGGATGGGACATAAAATATGTGAAGGTATTTCGTATTTAGGAATATTCAAGTAGGTACCATTTTATGCAGTGATTTGTAAGATAATTGTAAGGCTTTGGGTTTGGTTTACAATAAGATTTACGATGTAACGGTTCCTTATAAAGTACGAAACGGAAAAAAATCCTTTGCGTGGGAGGAGTCCTCATATTCAAAAAAAAATTTTGTTTTTGCAGTTTGAAAAGTCAGGTTGAGCAATTCATATTCGAGTGGTTTTTTATGTCCGAAAAATCGAGACATCCGAAAATGCGGTAAAGAAATATCAAAAAGAGGGCTTGGCATTGAGATTTCTAATTCCTTTACAGCGAATAAAATTTAAATTTCACGCCTAATATTGTTCAAGTTGTTGCATAAATATTTAATTAGTTACATTTAATTGACCTGATTGTTTTTTCGGTTCATATATGGGTGTAACCTCCGCGTCAAATAATCACCTTGAACGAAAGAGGATTCTTTCAAGTAAGACAGGTAGGTAAGAAGACTGGTTTGCTCATCCTTTACGATTTAAAAAAAAAAGTCCTATTTTCTGTGGCCTTTCCTAGTTGGAATTTCTACAGCAAAAGGTTCCATATCGAATGAAGCGAAACAAGGTACGAAGAGTGATGAATAAAAAAAACTTTGATTGATGATTCTTAACGAGAAGATAAACAAAAAAAAGTCAGGCTAAAATCTTGTATTACATCGGATAATTGGAAGGGCGGTGTTTTCGTTTGCCTACGCCCTTTGGTTAAGGCGGTAGACATAATTTAGGTCGTATCCGTCGGTTAGGTACCGAAAAAACGCCTCGTACCTCTTAAATTCTAGACTCATTTACATACGAGATAAGGTAATGAAACGAATAATCACGTATCGAATTATTTAAACACCTTCATTACCTGTCCTGACGTTTTTATTATGTTCTGACTGATTTTAATTCCGGTAGCTGCTTCATTTTTTCCCCTTCTTGATGAAGGCTTCGCTATCTTTGTTGCCATTGGGAAGGTGGCCGACTAATTTTATCATCTCACTGCTTAACACCAGTGAACAGCAGGCTTCCAGGCCCTGGAAATAAGCAAACCAAGATACTCAACAATTTTATATTAAAACTTAAAATCAACCGATTGTGGTTTCAATCTGCTGTTATTTTTGTGTTTTTTGGAAAAAAATTTATAAAGTGTCTGAAGATCAGTATTAAAACGTCTTTTGCGGTGAAGACTTTTATCGGCGATAACGTTCGAAACGCATAAAAGGTCGAGCGTAAATTCCCAACTATAATTCATTGTCTTGTCGACAGACGGTCAAACTAGTCCGCACGTCATGCAAGAAATGTGTTCAAAGTAACCGTTACGGCGTGAACACCTTTTTGTTTCAAATAAACTCACTTCAACGAGTTTATGATCGTTCCGTGCGATGTCATATTGGCGTCAGTCGGTGCAGCCCGAAACCGTTACCGTTCCCACGAAAAGGACTTGAGCGAATCCTTTAGATTAATTACGACTTTTAGTCACGTAAACATTCAAAAAATAGTTATTCCAAGCTTGTTCAGTTCGAAAAGAACGCTTGTAAAATTGTGGTACCTACTTTTCTTTTCGCATGCTCCGAATTCGGAAAGAAGTTCCTTGATTACGTTAGGAGAGCGAATGGAGATTATTGTCGATCTGGAATAATCTATAATTACAGCAGATGGAAATCGTACTCGCTACGTGCCCTTCGAGCGAGGGCATCGTCCGATCGACAAGATATCTGCTACTGAATCACCATATCAAGATGCGAAACCTCGTCGTCGACATGGTGGAATTTAAAAAAAAAACCTTCTACCCGCGGTAGGAGAATTAAATTAAAAGGTCGTACACATTCTTGAAATTCCATACGAAAGTGAATCTTATTTGAATTGTACAGTTTTGCCTACTGGGTTCGGTTCATACAAGGTCAGTACGTGACCGAGATGATCTTGAGCCGCATCCATCGAAAAACTCCCAAGAGGGGCTATTTCGGTTTGAAAACTTTTACTTTTTTCCCCCTCTTCCTTTTTATTGTTTTTGCACGAAATACACATAAAGCGATATTCTCTCAAGGAAGTTTCAATCACTCTAGAAAAATAAAAAATGAATATAATATTGATTGAAGAAAAAATTCACTTTCTCAAGTCGCTATTACGTATTCAAAAATGAATACTTAAAATTTTGATTAACTTTTAAGACTTTAAAAAGCCGTTATTCTAGAGCAACAACGTTTCCAAAATGGAATATGGAGAACCCATTTTGCATTGTGAATGCCTCCGCTCAGCCAAGATAACAGATGCTGAATTGTCATAATATTAATTTTAACGATTTCTGATTAAGGCAACAGGTATGCCTTATAATTAATATTATGACGGCTTTTTAAGGAAGATCAATCAAGACGAATGACGTCACCAAGGAATGCGCCGGACTTTATCTTCTCCACCTTCGATTTCGTCTTTTCATTCCCATCCTTTTTAATTATGAGAACATTTTTTAAAAGGAGTCACTTAAAAAAATTTGATTTACGCCTTCTTTGTTTGACTTCTTTTTTTTTATGGTATAAAAAATTAATACGACATAAAATCCAAGGGTTGAGGCATTTAAAAAGCCCCCATCGAAAACGTCTTTTGGTCCTTTCATATCTTGTTGGCCAATGTTTCATAGCTCGTAAAACCCAAAGAGGTTTTCGACGTCTAAAATCTTTTATCATACTTGAGTTTGAAAATACAATAAATTAAAAGCTTTTAACACCGCATTACACTCCCGGCATTATTTTCGCGTAGGTACTATGTTAATCCGAGGCAATGGGATAGCATAAGTCCATCACAATTTTTATATTATAAAATCTTCACTCATCGCCTCAAGATATGCGGCTGATCATTCAAATGATAGGACATCTTGGAGAAACGGTTTAATTTCTAATTATCAACAGCGTTAGATATCAGGAACGGAAAAGATTGATTTTTTTTCTTCCTCAACCGGGAAAAGAGGTTAGTTAACTATGCGATCTCCCACGCACCGTATTTTTCATAATTTAATAATTCTTCCCATCAAGAGGTTTATTTGTAGGCTTGCACATTAATCAGCATATCATTGTTTATTTGCTTCCTATAAGTTAATAATTTTTTGTGTGTTAAAGCTGGGATGCTCCCAATATTGCCGAAGGCTTACATTCAGGTAAAATGCAAAATTGAAAGTACCTACTTGGTACAGAAAATTTGAAGAACCGAGATTCAGTTACCTAAAAGATTGTTGATATTACGATGAAGATTGAAGCTTTTCTAACGTTCTTTCTCTTTTCGTTGTGATCCATTAATTTCTTTTTAAGTAGTGATTTATCTCACGTCCCAACTTAAAAGTTAGTTTTAGTGAAATCGGCACTTGCCTTCCACCCCGGAAAAGTACCATCTCTGTTTTAACTAGCACGGTCCTAACTTTCTTCTGCAACGTTTTTTTAAAGGAGAAATGCAGCCTACTTTAAACCTCTTTGTTCGGACCATGAGGTGGGGTTAATTGAAAAAAAAAATTGTCTTTTAAAATGTGAGAATCTAGAAACATTCATTTTTAGCTTAAAAAATTTCCACTATTCAGATACATAAAGGTTAACGACTAAAATAATTGTTGTATTTATCTTTTTTACTCTCATGCGCCACTGAATCTGAACAAATAAGAAAATAGGAGTGGTAAAACTTATTATTATATTCTGTTATCAAAGTCCTTTTAGAATGCCTTGTGACATAAGTTTATTGCCTACGACCAAAAAATAAATCTCATTCACTTCAAGATTAGATTCTTTTCTGCCACGGTTCGTTTTTAAATCTATTGTATCTTTTTCTACATCATTACATAATCTGCCGTCGTCTTCTCATAAAAAAAGTTATTCAACTTTTTTTTTGTAAGAAATATTTTATTGGTCTTTAGCGGCAGCTTATAAAGCATCTTATACAAACGCTAGTGACACTTCTCAAAACTATCAGTTTATTAGGAAACCTCAGTTTTAAAAAAAAAAATTTTCATCAGCTGATAAAATATGGTACATGGGACTTTTTCCCCAAGTTTGGGGCAATTGGAAAAATAGAATAGCAGGTATGTGATTACAGTGAATTTGGGAGTTTCCCTTCGGAATAGGAGAAATGGTAGACAGAGGGAAAAAAAAAAATTCGTAAATCGGCCTCTTCTCGTAAATTGCTCTTCGCCGTCTTTGTACGTGAGAGAAATATTCCGTCACTTTCTTAAAAAGAATTTTAAAATACTAAAAAGGTCAACACAATAATTTCTATGGGAATTTTGTGATTTCAGATTGTTTTACAATAGGTGGAGAGTTGAAATATTTTTGGTGAGAGCTTTAAAATTTTTCTGCTTGTGCTTTGTTTAGTTTGAAAGCCCTTAAGGAACCAGTTATCAAATCGGATTCCGTACATTTTTTTTGCCTCTCTCTCTCTCTCCTGTAAGTTTGACAGAGTGGAAAGGAATAAAGATAGAGAAGCTAATCACCGGCCGCGTAGGACGAATTCCTTCTGGCTTCCACTTTCCAAGAAAGAAAAGAAGAAAAACAATCTTCAGGGGGGAGGAGACAACACAAGTGAGTACTTCAACTACCCGGGGTCAATTGCTTCTTCTCGTTTTCTCCCCTTCCACAGTACCTACACATGCACCATGGCTACCAGATTCCCCAGTTCCTGAGTTCCCCTCCTTGATGACACTCGTTGAACCCAAACAAATGAAGAGGTCGGACGAGTCTCGATGTTTTTACTATCTACACTGATCCGAAGGATGAGAATGAAAGTCGTTTTTTCCGTCTTCAGTAGTCCCGGCTCTTTTTTTCCTTTTCATGTCTGCTCTTAAACGAAACTGAAATCCTCATTTCCTACATTAACGTTTCTTCTTGAACTTTTTCTTTTTTGCTTCCATCTATTCTCGTATGGCTATTGGCCAATATCATCGCAAATGTCTGTGTAACCTCGGGAGAAATTTGATGAGACGCCATTTAAACATCCTTTCAAACAAATCTAGGTTATTTTTTTACAAATCGCGTCCGTGATGCTGCTCATAAATTATTTTTGTTTCCTTTCAATTTTTTTCCCATTCGACTGTCGTCTCTCTACTGAGTTTTTCTAATTTTGATTTTAATATCTGATTATGTTTATTATATTGTGAGAGTCGTTTTTAGTTCATAAATTATTCAGGCGAAAATAAAAGGTGGAAGTTTCGCTTCACAACAATTAGATCTTTAATTGCTCCCTAAATGGATGGAGTTAAATTCTTTGTTATTCGGAGTATGGAAAAAAAAAGCGTTTTCGTCTGTCATGAATCATGAGGATATCGAAATAGAAGACAATCGTGAGATTTTTGAACGAAAAAGAGAAAGAGTTCGGCACTGCGGTGAAATCATACAATAGCCTTGTAAACGAAAAACCTTTAGCATCATCGGTGAAGTCAGTATTTATTTTTAAGTCATTCCTTTTTTAAATCAAAAAAACTTTTAGGAAACACTAAATTAATTGTTTCCTTACCATTTTGATTTACGACTTGTTCACGAATTTCCGTTTAGCGGGGCCGTTCCGGTGAATCGCGAAGTACCGATATTTCGGTTCAGATTTCATAAAGGGGCACAAAAAGAGGTGAGGATGTGTGTGACTGACTGTTCGCTGTTATGGGATGCCGTAGGGTATTCAGAATCTAGCGGGACCTCAGCGGACGGCGCTACCAAAGCGGCTTTTTACAACATGGGACAAACGCTCTGTCATCCAGAAAACGCTTCTCTTTTGACAACTCACATATTTCTTAACTGTTTCTCATTCCCCGTATCAACCGACGAATTAAATCAAATTCTTATCAACCTACCGCAACATTTCTTTCTTTGTTGACTGTGTGACTTTTCACTGTCAGATAAGAAGTTTTGACGAAAACAACCAAAATGGGCTTTAAAAATTATTTACTTCTTGATAAAATATTTGGGTCGAGGAGAAAAATCAATTATTCGCACTTCTGCAGATTATAAAACTTTCAATTAGATAATAAACCGATTTATGGTTTTAAAAAAATCATAAAGTTCACTCTTGAATTTAAAATGCATGACTAAAGGTCGTAACTGTGAAGATAATACCAACATTTTCATTAATTTCCGCATAAAAATGGAGTTTGATATTTATATGATTGCCATTTTGTCGCTTAAAGAATCGAAATTCTCACGTGATCGTCGAGGCCTTTGACTCTGACATTTCCTTAGTACGTAACTCACGGTTCTCGTTCAACTCACTAAAATTCCATCTTTTCTTATCTATCATTAATTTTATTCTAAGGACCCCTAAGTTTTGATAGGGTTATTTAAGATTAATGGCTCGTTGTCATTCTTGTCTTGTCGAGGAAGTGAATTCCCCAGCGTTCGTCGTACTGGCACCTGATCCGACTAAAATATGGACATTTCTGATGCTTTTTTCATTCGATATCCATTGTCCGTGGCTCCGTTGGTGATAAACGTCAGCAATTCTAGTCAAAACAGAATTCTCTTTTCAAATTTCCTAAGCTATTCTCAAAAGAGGAAGCTATTAGGTTTCTTGGGGAAGGAATCCCTACTTCCGTAAAGGATTTAGTATCAAGTAAAATAAATGAATAAATAAAAATTTTCCTAAATGGTTAGAATCGACGATAGAGGAAATTGAACAGGTGATAATGCCCATTATGAACAGATTTTTAAAAGCGAAATAACCGTTATTGTATGTTCTGTCATCAATTATAAAATCTGTTTTGACCTTTACGGTTTTATGGTTACAAATATCCGTCGAGCTATTCTTTTTGTCTTATTTTCCCTACTTATCCAATCCGTCTGCCCGGTTTTTTAACGACGGCCAACAGGGTGGCCTCCAAGTTTGCGTTCGCTTCCTCGTTCTCAAAAAGAGACAACAAAACGGGCGCAACCCGACAAATTTCTTTTAAATTAAGGACGTGAATCTACAAAATTCATCCGGTCGAAAAGCTGTCAGAATGTCCGTGTAATTACTAACTGTGCAAGTCATAATTATGAATATGCACCATTGCAGATTAAACGATGTTGAAACTCCGAAAAGGCGATAAAATTTTTGAAATATTTTATCTTCGTTTTCTGAGTAATTTCGTTCGTTATTACAGAAGAAATTGGATTTTTAGTTACCTTTTCGATTTCGGATAGTCGGAGAAGAGTGAGCCCGACAATGCGTTTTTGATGCAACGGCCGTTAATCAATTCGACACGGTTGTCCCTCTCGTTTTCAAATGATAAATCGGCCAGTTCCCTTTATACTCGCTTCTTATAAAGCGTTTTGGAAAAATATTCTCAAAATAGAAGAAGACTAATAGTTGTTTAACACGCCCAATTTTTTTCTTCCTCTTATTCTGTCGAGTTAATTGCAAAATTTTTCAAAATTTGACCATCCACAATGAAGGATGGTTGTGAATATTCAAAATATTAGTCTCAGAAATTGCCAGGGTAAAAAGGTGAACAAAAGGTACCATTCGCGGAGCGATCCCAAGTAAATCAATATGTTTTAATCCTCAATATCTTTTTTTAAACCTTTGAAATTTAGTTAATTGTTTAGTTTTTCTAAGAAAGAAAACAAGCGTTGTTTTAAATAGTTCGAACGACCTTTGTTCGTTGTCTTCGACGGAATGTCTCCGTCGAAACCAAATATTCAAATGTGATTTTGAAGCGAATTCAGGTTTGGCTTGACCTCGTTTTAACATGTGTCCAACAGTCTCCGACGGAGAAGAAAAATATTCAGATTATAAAATTTTATACCCCTTTCCTTTATTATGAAAGAGAGAATTATGCAATATCAGTTCTTCCTCGTGCCTAGCGCCCTGGGCCGGTTTTCTGACATAAGTAAACAAAATTCGGAGATGTTTAAAACCCGCTACCTGTTTTTCTTATCGCTTTTTAAAAGAAAAAAATGTCCTTTGACGGTATAAATCTAAGTTTTACATTACTAATTGTTGTTTTTTTCAAGCTCAAATTGGTCCGATTTTTAAAAAGTGTAAACGATCTTAACTGAACATTTTACTTTTCCGCTTCTTCTCTTCAGAAATTCATAACGGAGCGGGACCCATTGTTGTTTATTCAATAGTTATGGCTATTCATGAAAAATGCTAATCGGTGCATTAGTAGTCCTAACGCAAACTATGGGGAAAAACTGTGCTGCAAGCAAATCATCTTCAGGCATGAAGTTTTTTCTTTCGACCGTTCCCTTTCTTTACTCTTCTTTATCGGGTTGTCGATACCACTTTCCCTTATTTCTCTCCAACAGGACTTTGAATAACCTCAACTTTACCGTCTATTATGCTTGAAAATGCAATCTATGTAACAATGGCCAGAAGGGACAGAATAACGGTCCCTTTTAGTCCTGACGTTTATCCCGATGCAGATCTTGCGATACAGAAAATTAATTAAAAATTGTAAATCCGTCAAAAAAAGAAGTACTAGTTTGAAGAGTTTCCAACGATAACTTCCTCAAAGAGAAGTAAAAATATAGGAGGGGGAAAGGGGAAGTATAAGGAGGGGGAAGTATAAAGGGGTAAGTATAACGTAGGGGAAGTATAATGGAGGGAAGCATAACTGAGGGGAAGTAAAACGGAAGGGGAAGTATTAAGTAGGAAAAGTATAACGGAGGGGAGTTTTTTTCTTTTTTCAAAAAAATTTTCTTATTTTTTTCGAAAACTTGTCTGAGTATCAAGGTGGGAATAATGGGCTCTTTGCCCTAGGGATTTGCCTCTAGTAACGGGTGGAAGTATGAAATTTCTCCCTACTAAATAAAATGATAATTAAAATGACAATTTTTATACTTCGAAAATTCGTAAAATATAAGGAGTCTTTGGTGAAAATCGGACCAAGGGTTCGGCCGCAGCGCAGTTTTTAAAATTTCAAACGTGCATATCTCCCCATTTTTTCGAAATTCAAAAATCCTCCTTTTTACATTCTTGTTCACCGACTAAGGAAGACTTTGCGAAAATCTGGTGGAAATCGGTTCAAAACTGTGGCCATAACGTGTTCCGGAACAAACGCTACAGCTGGCCGGCACAACAGACAAAGTTGAGATAGGTAAAGATCGATTTGACCCTCCGGGGTCTGGAAGACCCTTACCCAAAAACCCGACGTGGAGGGTATCACTATAACTTCTTTAAGTTACATCAGCTTCGATGGAAAATCCGTATTTTGACACATTCAATTTGACATTTTCATTTGACACTTGGAAATTGAAAAAATCTTATTATTTCTCGAAGGAATATTATGCTTAAATCTTTTAGAACTTGTATGTCTAACACTTCCCAACTGTCTGAACATTCCTGTAAATTTATGAGAAGATGTTTCTCGCAAATTATCCATAAAATTTAATCACTCCATTGTTTTTAAACGTTAGAGAGGTCTTCAAGTCTTGGGACTCCCTATTAATAAAAATGCCTCACATTCGCTTGAAATATGTTCTTCAGCCTGCACAGGTGGCAGAATAAGAAGATGAAGGAAAAAAAAAGGATATTTTTTTATTTTTGAGATGAAACTAAAAGTGATAGCTATTGCAAGTTAAGATACCAAATTCAAAATGTTTCGCCTTGAGGCTTGAGCGAAACTGGGTAAATCGTCGAGAAGGTCACATTTGGTTTTATAATTCCCTTAAAAGATCTGGTGATGTAATTTTATTTTCTAAAATTTCGCGCCTTATTGAAACAGTTTTTTTCCCCAACCATCTACTAGGACTAAAGATTCTCAAGTTTTAAATTAATGTTATTTTTATTATTCCGTATGAAATTAGGAGTCTTATTGTTTGTGTAAACTTGATAAATGTTTTTATTTATATTTTACTGCTTTAAAACTGCACATTAGGTACTTATAATTAAAATTCTATTCCACGAAGGTCAGATTCAATGTAATATTCACATAAAAAGGTGCATTCCTTACTAACTGCCAGCTTGAAAACTCCGCCCAGCGCCCTGAAGATGCTGAATGATCACGCAATCAGTCTCGAAGGAATGTAATATTTTTAATGATTTTATTTTTAGTTTATTTTCATTTAACGCTTATTTTAAAATATTTGAATATGGCAGAATATTCAAGTTTTCAGTTAAAAACTTTAGAACGATGATGTTGAGTAGAAGGAAAAAATTCGACCTTCTTCATTGAAGTCGTGCATCATCTCTTTGGCTTCTTTCCATTTCCTCATATCGATATACGTGCAAAATTAAATCAAGTCTTCCCCTTGGGCTAAAATCCTTGGGTTGGCTTATTTCTAAGTAAACTACGATGAGAAATACAGTGCTCGAAATCAGCTCTTTTGCCTGTTTTTAAAAGTAAATTGATTCCCCTTTGGAATATAACATTGCGAGAAATGAAAACGAACGGCTCCCGGTGAGCAGAGCTCTTAAATTGAAGGTAATTATGAAGATTGGAACGACTTGGAGAACCTGGAAGACCGGTTGGGGCTGGAGACGGCCATCCTCCAGTTCTACGAGTTTATCAAACCATCACACATATCTATAATAAATAATCTCTTCTCTATTTCATATAAATCTCCCAGTGAATGCTCCGCCGGTATCATTTCAAGTGTGCCGATCCTTACATTAATTCATAATCAAACTCTCAACCTGCAGACAATCAAATTTTAGTTCCCCACAAAAAAATAAAAACTGGCTAGAAACATAGGAGCTTCGTGAATGCAGCAAGAACTATCGAGTTCCTTGGAAATGCTTTTATCAACTTCAAAAGTACCTGCCTCTATCGAAATCCTTATTTTTTGCTTCATTTAAAATTGAAAAATGCCCTACATCAAATTTTGTGTTATATCCTAGGTATTCCTTAAGCCTCGCCGACAACATTCCTGCAAAGGCAATACCCGCGTGACGGGAAAGAATTTCTTTTAATTCGTACGACTTCTGTTTCGATTTTGTTCCCAGAAATTAAGTGCGTTCTCGAGGATGCCTCATAACTTTCTCTACTGGAAGGCAGGGTTTCCTTTTTGATATCCGCCAACCAATACGCAAATATTAAGAAGCGAATTATTTATAGAATCAAATTCGTGATGGTGAAGATATTTTTAATAGCCATGCACTCAACGCTATTATAACTATTTGATAAAAAAGAAATCCGCTTATATTTCATATTGTAAACCTAAATTATGATTTTCTTCCATAGATACAAAAATATATTTTTTTAAATAAAAAGCTGTGAAGTAGCATTATTTTTGAGAATTCAAAATTATTTATAGGACATATTAGGGTGATTCTCCTCACTTATTTCAACATTTAAAGGTCTCTATTATTTTAATAATTTAATGCATTTTCAGTTTATCAGAGCACGTTTATAAATTCCCCTATTTATTTGCCTTATAAAAAATTTCTAGAACAAAAAATATTTATCTAATTCACTAATAATTTCAAAATTAATATTTTATGGCAAAAATGATCTGATAGAAAAAAAAAACGAGTGTGCTTCAAGTAAAAGCTTGTCCTACGATCTTGCGGTAGAAAGTGAAGTTCTGTTTAGTGACGAAATTAGTTCATAGGGAGCAGCACTAGTTATATAAAGGTTTTTAAGACGTTACTTAAAATTAATATTGTATTATAGTTTATAATATGGCTATTCTTAAATATGAATATTAATTAAATAATGTGTAACACTTTAATCTATTTTGATATGATAAATTGTATCTGTTTTAAAATTTGCATATTTATCTTGTTTTAGGACGAGGATGAGATGGTTTCATAAAAATTCTGATGCCCCTCGATTGTTAAGTCTTTCTCCTTTGAGGCAGGACGCTGAAGGCACCTACTCTGAAGTTCAAAGGTCTCCGTTGCCGTCACCTAGGCATAGGTCAAGATTAGGTATTTACTATTCCTTGATGAAGATGAAATGCAAACGCTTTAATTACAGATTTGACTCCGGCGCAATGGCAACGTGGATGTAACCCTTTGAATCTTGGTGCTCAGTATATTTCAGTGGACACTCATAATGAAGGCGAGCAGCAAACGAATAGTGACCGCGAGCTTGCACTTCGGGCATTCGCGCGTGAAAAAAGAAATCCGCTTTTGGAAAAAGTCAAGAATACGAAATTGTCATGTTTCCCGTCGACGAAACCGTTTCTGAATAATGTTACCGGCGTTTACGACGAGCTGAGCCCACAGTTTAGTACCGATAACGACTTTCTCGTCCAACAAAATCGAAATTATAAACAGATATACAAAACTAAAGCCGCATCCTTTGAAAATTTGTTAGATGATCCACAATATAGTTCGAGTGGGAAAAGGGAAATTATGAACTTTGACCGACATGTCCTCATTACAGTCAGGATCACCCTTTCGTCGGAGAGTCACAGATGGAAAACTCGATCACTTCTTCTCAATCGAGTAGTCCGAAGTCTGTGAGCTCCCAAGAAAATGCAAGTTCCTCCTCTTTCGGTACTAAATTTCGGACCATGTCACAAAAATATCTGCGTAGCTCAACAAATCGATTTTTGGCCAAATTGTATAAGCACAATGTTCACAATATCGAGCCCCCTCCTCCGGTCAAAGGCCCGCAAACTAAAGGATCTACAAAAGCTAAACTAAGGAGTTTTTCGTACGGCGCGCTACCGGGGATGGAAGAGTTCCAAAAACAGCAGAACAACGGTTATAATGATGAAGATGTTGCCAAATACTACGGTACTAACCAGAGATTAGATTCAGGAAATTATTTCGCGAAAGATTCTGAGGACAACGACAGCGGTATTTTAGTAAATACGTCTGCTACTTCTTCTGTGGTCGGTTGTATCGCTCCCAAGCCGTCATTTCACGATGATAAAGTCGAAGTTTGTCATATGCGGAGCGTTTCTCAAGATAGCCCTTCCGACATCGACTATCATAATTTAAGGTATTATCACAACGGGCGAGGGCCTTCAAAACCGAGTCAAACGAAGTGCGATGAAACGATTCAGCACTCGAAAGACTTCCCTCCTCCTTTGCCACCTCACCATCCAAGTTTTCATCGAAACGACAAAAGAGAATCCAGAGGGAAAACGTTCATTCTCATAAGACTGCAAAGATCGGAGCCTAATGAAAACCTTGGAATTTGTATAGCAGAGATGGGGAATCATTCCTCTCAAGGATAGTTATAGCACACATAGTCCCAGGAAGCCTCGCTGACAGGTACGTTTTGTTTTATCTAAACACCCCATTTCAGAATCAGAATCTATTGCCTTGAAATTTAATTGGCACAAAATCCACAAAAATTTGCCAATATTTTATATTTCCTATCCAACAATTTCTACAATTTTCTCTTTCCTCAATAGGCCACACGCTGTGCGCCATTTCCGCTGCCCTTCCCTTTCGATCATGTCGATTGCTTATTTATTTTATGTTAGGGTGATCATTGTTTCTTTTACGATATTGTGAGCTTTACATATTTGTTCGTTTTTTCAGAGATGGGACACTGCGAATTGATGATGAGATCATCAACGTCAATGGAAGACGGCTCAGGGGAATGGCGATTGAAAAAGCTCGTGAAACTATTTTTAAAGGTCCTGTTCAGGTTGATATTTTAATCGCTAGGAATATCGAATGGAAAATCAGCAAAATGCAAGAAAGCAGTGTAGATTACGAAAACGTGATGATATACCCTTCGTCCACTCTGAAGGCGAAGCCAGCTTTCGCGACGAAACAAATAGAAAACTCACTTCTAAACGGAGGAAGCCATGAAAAGCTGACGAGCGACGTTTCGCCGCATTCAAATTCCGCTTTTCAGAAGCATAACACCCTCAGCCATAAAGTGTACCGGAAGAATTTCGAAGTCTTTTCCGGGAAGTCGATGAAGTGCAATACGTTCAACGAAAAAAGTCACGGGAACATTGTGAAGCATTTGAACAAGTGCGAAGACAACGTCGATTCTTCGTTTTGCACGTTGCCCCGAAGGCCGAGATCCAGCATTTATTCCCTTTACACTTTTGTTTTCGAAAAGGGACCTGGAAAAAAAAGCCTCGGGTTCACAATAGTGGGTGGAAAAGACTCACCCAGAGGTGCCATGGGTATTTTTATTAAAAGCATTCTTGAAAACGGTCAAGCTGCCGATGATGGTCGATTAAAAGAAGGTTCGTCACCAAAATTAACGTTTCTTTTTTTTAAAAATGTTTATACAATAGGTGATGAACTTCTGGCTGTGAATGGACAAGTTTGCCATGATATGACACATGCGGATGCGGTCGCTCTTTTCAAAAGCATTAAAAGCGGACCAATCGCTATTCACGTTTCCAGAAGGGTTCGTCCAGCCAAGTCGTAAGTATTCCCCAATATTTTATTCAAAATTAGAAATCAGTGAATCATTAATCAATTAAACAATTTTTTTAAACAGTGTAAACCAGTTTTGACGAAAGTGTTAGTCGTCATGAACTAAAGTTTGCCTACAATTTAAAGGTAAAAAGCGAGGAAAAAAATAAAGCAAACTAATCTTGAACTTCTTTGTTTAATATTTACACGAATGAACAATGAATTTTGCACCTGAGCGTTTTTAAACTTGTTTTTAATGACTTTTTACTTTTTAATGAGTTTTTGTCTCTTTAACTCTAATATTCGTCTCAAATCATAATACGTATTATAGTATTTGCACACTGGTTCGCAATGTTAATAATGCACATTCTATGCGTACTTACAAAATTTGTGATGGCTAGACTAGATCCATCGAATTGCTGGAATAAAACTTTGTCTGCACAATCCGGGATTTGTATCCCGTGGTTTCAGTCAATAAAACGTGGTCCGATGAAGGCTTCGGGTTTTCCTAGGGCGTCCCTGTACGGACTTTATTTATTTTTGACTAATCACTTCGTGAACAGATAAAAATGCCTTGATTTTTCCATACCTCTCGTGCCCGTATAAAGCGAGCATTTTTAACATTGTTTAATAAACATGATTATTTTGGCTGCCCACCTATCCATTGGCCAATTTAAGCAGATTCGACTGTATTGATTGGATTGGTTTCATGGCACTTTTTATATATTCTTTTTTCACTTAGTGAAGTGCTGTTTCATGATATGCCCAGTTGCGAAATGACTAAGAAAGTCATTTCGTAAAGTGAATAGGCGCTTCAAGAAGTGAGATTTCACTAATTGGCTGCTTGATTGTTTTTAATATTACACATTTTAAATTTTTTCCGAAGCACTATTTAATCTTTCTTTATCATCATTTTGAATCTATTGTAGATTAATGATTTTAAATTAATAATAAAAACTTATTAACAGAGGGTATTTGGCGATGTTTTTTCCTATGAATGAAAATAATACACAAATTCGTAGCAACTGTTGTGAATATTGTTTTTTATATTTACATTTTTTTCTGCTGTGTAGATATTTACGAAATAACTAAATAATTTTATTAAAATACCTTCTATTTTTACAGATCGAGCAAGGCAAATCTTGCATAGACCTAGTTCAGTCACCGCAGTGTGAAGAAAGATAAACTCACCAAGACTGTGATAGCTACATAGTTTATGAAACAAAAACTGTATAAAAATTTTGTTGTTAATTAATTAAATAATTTGTTTTCGATGTTATTTTGAATTTTTCATAGCATTGTAATTCAAAGGATAAAAAAAAAGCAAGCAGGGAATGAGGTGCATTATCTGTCTACTTAATTGTTTTAAATGAATTTTGTAGGTAAATCATTTAAAATATTAAGTATGTAATTAATTTTTCATACATCAGCCCACCTTTCATCGTTGTTTTTAATCATAAAAACCCATAAAATGAAAGAAAGTAAATTGTAAATACTGAGTAAATAATTTCATCTACTGAAGATTTTGTCTTCCCAAGCCAAAAAAAATTTTGGTCTTTTTTCTATTTTGTAAAATAAGTGAAAGTTATTTCTGTTAATCCATATTTTAAATAAAATTTTCTTATATTTTACTTAATTTTTCATATTCAACTTAATTTAATGAAATTTTAATTCTAAAAAGTCACTTATTTTCTGTTTGTACTTAGCTGTTATGGTAATTAAATAATTAAATGGTAAAAAAAAACAATAGCTTATGTGTGATATACAATATTAAAAAAAAATTTTTATCATATAAAATACTTTTTTTTCCCCGCCGTTTATTTTTTAAATTTCAGTTAAGCCAATGATGGGCCCAAGCGGGGGCTTTCGCCATTTTGCCCCTGATCAAGGGCAACTGCCAAGGAATGAAGTTATATTAAAAATTCGTCAGCTTCGAATTTTGAGTTTAATAAGAACTAGGTTGCTGCGATTTTTTTTCTTATTCTCCTTCTTCTTCTTTCTTTATGATTGCGGATTTCCATAGACGATGTTAGTAAAACAGGTACCCCACTAATAGAAATAACGGGAAAAAAGGGGAAAAAAATTGAAACCCAATTATGCTGTTATCTTTTCCAAAAGTCATATCGTATAAAATGTGAAACAATTTTGTTTCGAAGTTCAATAAGATGAAAAAAAAAAAAAAAAAAAAAAAGCCTCAAGTTATAAAATTTTCTCCCTCACATTCGAATATGGAACTAGGGTTGGAATAAAATTAAAATGCTAATTTTTCGAAAAGGTGCGGCTGAGCGGGGTAACAGACGGAAGGGGCTAGGGGAAATAGAGTGATACGAAAATATAATTGATAATAAAAGGTGATCCGGTAGGGGTTGAATATGGACTCGTTTGCGTGTGAGTGCATTTGTGTTGAAGCTTCCTCGACTGTGTCTGTCTGAGTGGGACCTGTGATGGAGGTGGTTGAATGTGAAGGGGGTGGATTTGCGGGGGCCTCGATGCCCGGCTCCGTTTCAGTCTCATCGCGTACTTCGTCCAGTCAACAACGTGATTTCTCTCTCCACTCATCAAAAATACATCGCTTCTCCAGAAAACGAAAATCTCGAAAAATTTCAACAAAATTCAAATTAACTTTTTTTTTAAAACTTTGTTTCGGAAAGTATTTACAAAAGTGTTCTTCAATTTTTATTTTTCTTCAAAATAAACTCGAAAAAATTTATTTTACAACCATCATGATTCTTATATTTTTTTTAATTTCCTCAAATATTTTCATCGCCTCTGCACAAGGTATGTTGCTTACGAAAAAATGATTGCACAAAATCTCACCTCATTTTGCACCTCGGATCGTCTAAATTAGACGTTTGATACTGCACGTGCCTGCCTGGAAAAACCAACGTACTACCAGGCATAATTTAATATCCTAATTTTTACATCGCCATAATACTACCTAATATAATTAATAATTAAAGTATTAATGAAACTCATAAAATAAAACAAATTAATTTTTTTTTCTGGTGATAACAAATTTTTAATATCGTTATGAGTTCCTTTCAACATGAACTTTGAATAAAAGTTAAAATTTAATAATATTTTATACAAATACTTGAAAATGTGAAGTGAACGCTAGTGAGTTTTCGGAGAACAAAAATAAGTTATTAATTTAATTATACGCTCAGAGAGATTCTAGGTTTGTTTATTAGCATATTTACCCAGCGGTGATCATATTTTTACCAACAGGTGGCTCAATTGTAATTTTGAATAAAGATACCCAAACAATTAATCCTTTTATTTTAATAAGTAGTTTCGATGCTTAGAAAGTTTTGATTAGACTAAGCAAGACGATTTTAATCCTATGTTGGTACATAGAGTTGTTAGCATATTCGGGACACTTCCTACACTTTAATCCCACTCAAATAATGACTTAATCGACACGTCGATAAAGGATTTTTAACGGGCATCGGGATACGGTGACTGGCAAGGGATAAATAATTGATGCCCCTTGGCTTTTATAGACTTTTTTTTTAAGTTTTAATATTTAGATTGATATATCTTATCTTAAATTATTCATTAGTTTATCTTTTCAGTTTGAAAATACAAATTGTGAGACCCGATCATTCCAGTCACCGAGCTTCGGCATCAAAGGTTAAACGTGATGATTCAGTTATTCCCTCATGAAGTAAAGTAATAGCCTGAAAGCCTCCTTGATATCGGCTTTTCCTCGGGAAAAAATCACGGGCATCCGCTTTAGAGTACTTTTTTTTATTAACTGGGGTTTGAGTGCTCCATTATAGTAAATAAATAAATATGGATATTTTTTTACTAAAATTGTCAATATGTTGTAAACTTTAACCTATTTCAAAAGCTTGAGTCGAACTTCCTATAAGTTCCCCTGGGAGTACCTCAGGATTTAATCAGCCCCGAATGTGCTAAGCCCCGAAATAATGTGGGAACGAAAGTCGACTTTTTCAAATCCGACCGATATTTTATTCTCTATCAAAATAAAGTAACGAAATATTCGATGACATTTATTTTTTTATTTAGAGCCTATTTCGAAATTGTCGTCCTTTTCCATTTTCCGTCCAATTAAAGTCGTGGGAAAAAATGAAAGACTACCCCGAATTCAACAAAGGAATACCAAAATTGAAATATAACAATAAAGGATGTTTTGTAAAAACTTAACGTTTGATCATGATCAAAAACATTTTATTTTTTCAAGAGAACCCACTCGGCCGAAATATCAAGGAACCATAGTTTGTTATTGAAACGCAATAAATTTTTAATTGGCCACAGGATTTTTAAATGTGAAAATGTATTCCATGGAAAACTTTAGACTTATACTAATAATATTTGAAAATGCATAAGTGCTCATAAACGTTAATGAAATTACTCGAAAATTACTCTACTTCTTAGTTCTGAGATTATTGAAATCAAAATCACTATGATTTATATCAAAATATCAAAGACATTAATTAATTAGTATTTTATTATAATAGATATTGCCAGTACCTATAAAGAGATTTTCATTATAATATACCGGGTGTCCGGAATATGACATACGTCTAGGAGAGTTAAAAAGTGGTTTTATGAAAAAAAGTTAAATGTAAACCCCCTTTAAATCAAAGAATTTGATGGTGTAGTTTAAAATGCGTTTGGATATACAGGGTGCCCCCAACAGAACCTAACTTCGTTATTTCAAATGAGGCGCTCCGGGTACGAAGGGCGAACTCGACATCGGACAAATTTTTTTTTTTCATTTTCAGATTCTAGACCTTTTGAAGAATACACCCATGTAATTTTATATTGAGTTTGCCCTTTTTCCCCTTTAAAATACGTAAACCCGATATGCGGCAAAGCTCTAACTGCGATATCCGAGTGGGTACGAAGGGCGAACTCGTATCCTAGTCCACTACCCCCACTCCTTTTCCGGGAGCCCCACTCCTCTTGGAACAGCTCACCGCCACGAAATAAAAATATATTAAACATTTTGTGAATTAATAATCGTAAAAAATATTTGAAAATTTTTAAAAAACCCTTTCCTCTATGATTCTATAAAATCTAAAATCTCGCCACGAAAATTCCAGAGAGTGACTTTTCTGTCGAGTTCGCCCTTAACAGAAAACTTTAAAATGCGAATATCTCGAAACTACGTTTTGTCGAGTTCGCCCTTCGTACCCGGAGCGCCTCAAATGAGAACCCTATTTTTTATTACAGATTCGTAATCTACGCAAAATTTCAAGTTGATTTGGCCATTTTCGACAACTTTAAAAAATGTCAAATTTTAGCGTTTTTGCGCTAAAATCCGTTAAAATTTGACCCAGAGACTCTTTTATTAAAATTCCACTATTTTTGTTCAAAGATTCCAAATATCACAAATTCAAGCATCTTCGCATTCTGCATCACGAGATGTCGTTGCTAACGGCCTTTTTTTCAAGTTAAAATTCTTACTTACTTCAGAAATGAAAAGCAATTTTTTAACGGACTTTAGTTGTCAAAAATGGTCATATGAATAGTCAAATTAACTTGAATTTTTGCGTAGATTACGAATCTGAAATAAAAAAAATAGGGGTTCTTATTCTAAGTAACGAAGTTGGTGTCGCTCTGAGACACCGTGTACACTAAACTAAAAATTCTTTAACTGCAATCAATTCTTCGTCAAAAATACAAGGATGTTTACATTTAACTTTTTTCCGATCTTCAATAGCTTAAAAAATAAA
>JACGAQ010000822.1:0-87528 GCA_014119065.1 Orius insidiosus | reverse complement strand
TTTATATTTCTGGAGATTTTCTCTTCTTCTAAAAAAAATTTGATAGAGCGAAATTCAATGCTTTCAGTGGTTTTCAAAGCTCCTCTTGGTGTTATTTAATTACTAATAATTAGGTAATCCAGGAATTTGTACCAGGTTTCTTACCGAATCTTCTTTATATTTCTGGAGATTTTCTCTTCTTCTAAAAAAAATTTGATGAGCGAAATTCAATCTTTCATGGTTTTCAAAGCTCCTCTTGGTGGTAGCTGTATCGAAACTGTGCTAAACTTAAGAAGTAATAAAAATTGCTCCTGTGCGTTTTATTTAATTATATCCAGGAATTTGTACCAGGTTTTCTTACCGAATCTTCTTTATATTTCTGGAGATTTTCTCTCTTCTAAAAAAATTTGATAGAGCGAAATTCATGCTTTCAGTGGTTTTCAAAGCTCCTCTTGGTGGTAGCTGTATTGAAACTGTGCTAAACTTAAGAAGTAATAAGAAAATTGCTCCTGTTTAATTATTTAAATGTTGCCATATTTTAGAATGCTTGTTAACTTTCTATTAAAGTTTTCTTTTTATTTTTAGACAGCCACGATAGTTCGAATCAATGGCGACCGGCATAATCAGGATGGTCAGGCTCAGCAACAGAGCGATGAAGGAATCGTCAAATTTGGTTGGATCAAAGGAGTCCTTATACGAAATCTCCTTAACATATGGGGTGTCATGCTTTTCCTTCGGCTTTCTTGGGTCGTCGGACAGCTGGAATAAGTAAATACATTTTGAAAAAAAATTTGAAGAACTAATTTTTAATTTTAGTGGAGGGAATCGCTATCATAATGGGATGTTCTCTTGTGACCACAATCACCGCTCTTTCTATGTCAGCCATCAGCACTAATGGGCTCATAAAAGGAGGTAAATAGCGTCCATTAAACTTACTTTTTCGCTGGTAAATGCCGTCTTGTGTACAGTCGGATTTTGTGAATCTCTTCAGGATCTTTTGAACAGATTAATATAATAATACATTCTTAAATGCTTGATATTTTTTTAGGTGGAACATACTTCATGATATCGAGGTCTCTTGGACCTGAATTCGGGGCGTCGATTGGACTTATTTTTCGCTGGCGAATGCCGTCGCTTGTGCTATGTACACCGTCGGATTTTGTGAATCTCTTCAGGATCTTTTGACCAGATTAAACCTTTATATTATCGATGGCGCCATTCAAGATATGAGGATCATCGGCTCCATTACTATTCTAATACTTCTCTGTATCGTCGTAATTGGCATGGAATGGGAAGCAAAGGTAGTTTATAAAACATTAGTTACTTTATTTATATTTTTGCAGGCTCAAATTGGATTATTGGTCATTCTTTTGGTAGCGATAGTGACTTTTTTGTCGGAGCTTTAATGGGGCCTCAAAGCGACGAGACAAAATCAAAGGGATTCCTTGGATTCTCCAGTTAGTCCTAATCTGTATTTTTGAAAACGTAAAGAATCTAAAATTAAAAGAAAAAAATTAAGTAAAATCAAAAACAGGTTATTTAACCTTTTTTTGATTTACTTTACTTATCAGGTTCTGAATCCCAATTTTTTGATTTCAGGCGAAATTTTTATGGACAATGTGTGGCGGATTATCGAGAATTGACTCCTGGATCAGTTGAAAAGAATGATTTCTTTTCCGTCTTCTCTGTCTTTTTTCCAGCTGCTTCCGGTTTCTTAGCTGGGGCAAACATTTCAGGAGATTTAAGAGTCAGTTTTTGTTTGCTCTTTATAAATTATATAATGTGAATAATTGTAGGATCCACAAACGGCAATCCCGAAAGGAACGATTTTGGCTATTGCAATTACATCAGCATCCTATGTTCTTATGGCAGCCATCACGGGGGAATCGCTGTTCGAGATGCATCTGGCGATGTGCTGAATATGTTGCTGGAAATTTTACTGATTGTGCCAACCGTACTTGTTTATACGGTCTTCAAAATAGCTTTCAAGTATGATCTAATAAGGCTCTGAAATCTTCAATTTAAAATTTATAGGTTATGGAACTTGTATCAGCATTTGGGCCTTTAATCTATGCTGGATGCTTTGCAGCAACATTATCGTCAGC
Organism: Orius insidiosus; assembly: GCA_014119065.1. Lineage (NCBI taxonomy): Eukaryota > Metazoa > Arthropoda > Insecta > Hemiptera > Anthocoridae > Orius > Orius insidiosus. The sequence continues at coordinate 85,444 of JACGAQ010000822.1, read as the reverse complement.
GTTAGCCAGTCTTGTTTCTGCTCCAAAAGTCTTTCAGGCTCTTTGTAAAGACAATTTGTACCCTTACATCGGCTTTTTTGGTAAAGGATATGGCAAAAATGGAGAACCAGTTCGAGGTTATGTTCTCACATTCTTCATCGCCATCGCTTTTATCTTAGTTGGTACGTTTCTCTTGTTTCTCTCTACAATTATAACAATTATTTTTTAGGTGAACTGAATGCCATTGCTCCGCTCATATCAAACTTTTTCTTAGCAGCATATGCGTTGATTAACTTCAGTACATTCCACGCTTCTCTGGCTAAGCCTGTTGGATGGAGACCAACTTTTAAAGTAATTTTTTTTTCTAAAATATTTTTATTAATTATAATTTTAGTACTACAACATGTGGTTGAGCTTATTAGGAGCAGTTTTGTGCGTTGCTGTCATGTTTTTGATAAGTTGGTGGACAGCTCTGATCACTCTGGCTTCAGTTTTGGCTTTGTATATGATCGTCCAGTATCGAAAACCAGGTACATATATTTAAATGTTGTATATTTATTATTTATTTATAATTTTAGATGTAATTGGGGCTCAAGTACTCAAGCCCAGACGTATAAAAATGCTCTTTTATCCGTCCATCAGTTAAACCGTGTGGAAGATCACGTCAAAAACTACTGCCCTCAAATTTTAGTTCTTTCTGGCCTTCCCAGCTCTCGACCTCCATTGATAGATTTCGCATTTTTGATCACAAAAAAATATCTTTACTTATTTGTGGAAATATCGTCAAAGTATGAGTTTATAGTAAGTTAAATTTTTGATTCATTTTATTTTTTGAAGAATCCTACGCCGCAAAGGGTCAGAAATTCGATGACATATAAAGCCCAAAGTTGGTTCCACTGTCATAAAATAAAAGCATTTTATGCGCACATTGATGATTCGACGTTTGAAAATGGAGCCAGATCTTTGATGCAAGCATCCGGAATAGGAAAACTTAGACCCAATATCGTCATGATGGGATTTAAATCTGATTGGACAACTTGTGACAAATCAGATTTGGCCATGTATTTCAACATAATGCAGTAAGTTGAAAAAGATTGCCCTAAGCACAACTTAAAAATCGTTGCAGCAAAGCTCTTGATGTCTACATGTCAGTCGCTATTTTGAGAGTTCAAGAAGGGCTTGATTATTCGAACATTTTGAAAGACAGCGAGCCTCTCACTGTAGACAGCAATGGGACGAACTTGACGAAAAAGAGCTCCCAAGAAGCACTCCCGAGGAATATTTCGTTTTCTCAAATGTCGACGGGTAATAAAATATTTCATCATAAACATTCCAATCTTCATTCATTTTAGGTTTTATTAATTTTAGGGCCCTTAAAAATGTATTTGAAATGTTCTTTCAGTTGTAAGTTGGTTCAAAGCAAAGTTTTTCTTTTTGTTTGTTTTAACAAATACGCACTTTTTTTTTTTTAATCAAACTTATTTAGTGCTTGAGACTAATGAAAACAAAATCGTAGGAAGATTAAGGTTCTATCATCTCAACTTGATAATATAGAAATCCCGTAATTGTAGCTCTGAGAATAGAAGCCTTATCTTCAAATTTTGCAAAATGTTTGAGTGTTCACAAGTAATAGTCCTAGTAGTTAGATTTTTAGGGTTCTGGGACATGTAGATGATCATACATTATCCTTTAGAGGGCTCTTTGTCATCTGTGGCCTCTGATTGGCTGATCATTTTTTGTGACAGAACCCTTTTTATAACCTTCCATAATTGTATTTATTTTTATTTTTTAGCAAGCAGCTTAAGCGATCTATCCCCTCCAGCTACGCCTGTTATTGGTCATAGTCGAGTAAGTAAAAACCCAAGTCCAAACAACCAAGAATCTGGAAAGACTCCACCGAAATTAGAGAAAGTGAACCGATTTTCACGAGCAGATCTCTACAGGTAAAAAAAGTAAATCTTCACTTTGGTTGTTCTAACAATTTTTTTTAGAACGGCCGGAGGTACCGACATTCCAAAAGAAGTTATGAATAATTTAACCCAATTTCAACGGAAGCAGAAAAAAGGGATAATTGACGTCTGGTGGCTTTATGATGACGGAGGTTTAACTTTATTGCTTCCATATATTATATCGACACGTCGAAACTGGTCTGAGTGCAAACTTCGAGTTTTTACGTTGGCTAATAAAAAAGACGACCTTCTTTACGAACAAAGGAAGTATGTATAACCCTAATAAAAATTTCAAAAATTACATTTTCTTTCAGTATGGCAAGTCTTTTATCAAAATTCCGTATCGACTATTCCGATCTTAAAGTTATTCCTGACATAACGAAAAAGCCGCTTGAAGAAACTTCGAATCTTTTCGACGGTTTGATTAAAGATTTTATCGTCGATGATGCGAAGATGGTGTCTGCACGAGTAAAGCCGAACTTTCTGCAATGAAAGACAAAACGAATCGCCACCTACGACTTAGGGAGCTTCTCAACGAGAATTCGATGGGCTCCAATTTAATCGTCATGTAAGCCTTATATATTCAATTTTTTAAACTGTTTATTTTAGGACTTTGCCGATGCCGAGAAAAAACGTCGTCGCCGCCTCGCTTTACATGGCATGGCTTGAAGTCCTCACAAAAGACATGCCACCGTTCTTACTCGTCAGAGGAAATCAACAATCCGTCCTTACATTTTATTCTTAAAAATTCAAAATTCCAATATTATATTTCAGTATTATCTCAACAAAATAACTTTTTTAAATCTGTAAATATTATTAATTATTTATTGAATTTTTTTTTTTAAACTGCTTTATTCAAACTAACGTTAATTTATTTGTGATGAGAAGTAAGCTTAATAAGGTTCAATGAATTTTATTGTTAAAAATCAAAATGGTACTACACATAAATATGCTTGGAATATGTTAAGTGTAATGTTTTATTAATTAAAATGAATAAATTTATCATTTTTTTTCTGACTAACGGAGCAAGGGAACAGGCATTCGCCATATTGCCATCTTCAAAGGGTCTCGTTTTCAAGGGGAGAGAAAAGAATTCTGATTGTTTAGAGAAAAAAAACCCATCTAGTTAGTCCTTTTATTAATAATTAAATCATAAAATTGACAATAGTTTATAAATAAAATTTAAAATAATTGAAAGAGCAATAATTCAGTCATATATATTATAATAGCACACTTTTTAGGCATTATTGCTTTTAGCTCATTTCTCATTAAAAATGGGTAGATTTTGGTTCATTTTTCAATAATTGTTTTAATCCAAGTGAAATAGTTGGCTGAAGAAAGAGTTTCTAACTAAAAAAAATGCGATTTTGATATTTTGAGCGATATTTTTCCTTATCAAAAGCAATTCAGGCGTTTTTCTTGGTGAAGTGATGAGAAGAATTAATACTGGTTAAAAAAATACTGAAGTTTGACAAAAAACAGTTTGTGGTAAAATAAAACAATCCTGAAGAATTAATCGATTATTCATACATGGGTGCAGAAGGAGGAGGGATGGCAGAATTAGATGGTTTTCCATCATATGGAACAGCATGACCAGGATATGCTTGAAATGGCTCTCCTGGATATGGCGGTGGGTGGTCGCCACCTGAATATGGCGGAGGATACGGCGTATAATTTTGCTGCGGTACATAACCCTGCGGAATCGGACCACCTTCATTGATAGCAATCGTACCTAAAACTATGGGGATTTCCGCTTCCAAATTTGAATGTGCTCCACTCACAACAGCCGTCACCTACATCAAAATAAATAAATCTAAAAATAAAAAATTTACCTTTAAATAAAATGAAACATCAATGATAGAACAAGCGTCAAGATTGACAAAAGGCATATTAGGAATAGTCAAACTCTGCGAAATTGTGGTAGATGCACCACCGGCGACTCCGCTGCCAACATTCAACGTCACCAGATCAATGATATCAGTCTTGAATCATATCTTGGCATGCGGACCATCCACTTCAATTTCTAAAAAGAAATGAATATTTTGATCTTTGTAGAATAGTTACCTTTTTAAGTATGCATTGTATACTATTAACTTGGACATTGCTGGCATTATCGATTTCAACGGTAACTGGTATATTTTGGCCAGGGACATACCCTTTGTGGGGGATCCAAACGACTAAAGTAAGAGGGCCTGATCTACAGCAGCAGCAACAAAATGATTTATCCGTTTCTACTTTTCCTTGTTCCTAAAAACAAGATACAAAATTTTTCTTTTGTAAATTGATCTACTTTGGCAATTGCGTGGTAGTTGAGGTCAAAAGGTGTTATGACCGTAAAATGAGCTTTGGCTTCAAAATCAGTCTTCCATGGGCGATCTAAGGTAACTTTGACGCTATAGCGGACATGGCCATGCTCGCCATCAAAAGAGGTAGGCAGCTGCGGCGGTAAAGTCGTCGTAAACGGATAAACATTTTCGCCAGCAGGGATTTCGATATCTCCTGTTGTCAAAAATCGATAGATAAAATTTATCAATAAATAAACAACTTGAATACCATTTGCATTTCCAACTAGATAATATTTGTTTGAAAAATATTCTTCTTCTGCATGGTACACCACAGTTCTTGTTTCGCTTCTTCCCTCGGGGGTATTTTCAGTTTCGCTGGAATCCCATGAAACTTTTGCTCCACCTTCGATATGAATTTTAAGTCCTAAAAAAAAAAAAGAAAAAAATTTTCGCTGGCATGTAATGACTTATTACTTACCTCTGGCTTTTTGAGGCTTATCAAAAGTTGTGATTGCTCTTCCAGTCACGGTGGTTCCCGCATAATAAGAATTTGTCGGGCTGTCAAATACGATTCTTATATTCTTAGACATTGATGGGACTTTATGGACTGAAAAAAAAAATGACTAAAAATAGACTCCGGCGAGTGAACTAGGATGAGGTCAACGCCGTTTATAAAAGAACAAGAATGAGAAATTGATTTAATATTTAAGGTCAAATGTTGGAGTGGAAAAAAGGAAGGGAGGAAGATGTCGTAATTGTACGGATGACTCAAAGTCTGATCGCCGACACATAGAATTTTCTGAATTGAACTGATAAAAACTGATAAGAGCTCCAATTCAAATTGGACGCCAACGAAAAAAGTCGATTATACGCATCGATTCTGAAAAGCCCTAGAGCTTTTTTTTGTGTGAAAAAACCCTACGTCGAGGGTATCACAATAACTTCTTAAGGAAGTTAATTTAGCATATTTTCACACTATAACTTGAGAAAGTAAAGCTTCTAGCGAGTCTTTTTGATGTGGGGTCTGAAAGACCCCAAGAATTGGGATTCAAGGGTATTATTATAAGTTCCTTTTGAGCCCTGAGGATTTCCCACTAGTCATTTAGACCATTTCGAGTCTGTAGGACAAATTTCCAAAAAAAAAACCATCCTTCAAGAGTATCACAGAGCTTTTTTTAAGAAAAAAAATTAAGCATATTTTCACATGAGATGAGGGGTCTGAAAGACCCCAAGAAGCGGGATTCAAGGGTACTATAATAAGTTCCTTTTGAGCCTTGAGGACTTCCAATTAGTCATTTAAACCTTTTTGAATCCGGAAAACAAACTTTCAAAAAACCATTCTTCAAGAGTATCACATAGTTTTAAAAAAAATTAGCATATTTTCACACTATAACTTGAGAAAGTGAAGCTTCTAGCAAGTCATTTTGATAAGGGGTCTGAAAGACCCCAAGAATAGGGATTCAAGGGTATTATAATAAGTTCTATTTGAGCCTTGAGGACTTCCAACTAGTCATTTAGACCATTTCGAGTCTGGAGGACAAATTTCCAAAAAACCAGGGGTCTTAAAGACCCCAAGAATCGGGATTCAAGGGTATTATAGTAAGTTCCTTTTTAGCCTTGAGGACTTCCAACTAGTCACTTAGACCATTTTGAGTCTGGAAGACAAATTTCCAAAAAACCATCCTTCAAGAGTATAGCTTCCTTTTGAGGAAGTCAAAAAGTTAGCGTATTTTCACACTATAACCTGAAAAAGTAAAGCTTTTAGCAAGTCTTTTTGATAAGGGGTCAGAAAGACCCCAAGGATCGAAATTCAAGGGTATTACAATAAGTTCCTATTGAGCCTTGAGTACTTCCATCTAGTCATTGAGACAATTTCGAGTCTGGAAGACAATTTTCCAAAAAAACCATCCTTCAAGGGTATCACATAGCTTATTATAAAGAAAATTTCACGCTATAACTTGAGAAAGTAAAGCTTCTAGCAAGTCTTTTGATAAGGGGTCAGAAAGACCCCAAGAATCGGGATTCAAGGGTATTGCAATAAATTCCTTTTGAGCTTTGAGGACTTCCAACTAGTCATTTAGACCATTTCGAGTCTGGAGGACAAATTTCCAAAAAAACCATCCTTCAAGAGTATCACAGAGCTTTTTTAAGATAAAATACCTTCGTCGAGGGTATCACAATAACTTCTTTAAGGAAGTTAATTTAGTATATTTTCACGCTATAACTTGAGAATGTAAAGCTTCTAGCGAGTCTTTTTGATAAGGGGTCAAAAAGACCCCAAGGATCGGTTTTCAAGGGTATCACATAGCTTATTATAAAGAAAATTTCACGCTATAACTTAAAAAAGTAAAGCTTCTAGCAAGTCTTCTTGATAAGGGGTCTGAAAGACCCCAAGAATTGTGAATTAAGGCTATTATAATAAGTTCCTTTTGATCCTTGAGGACTTCCAGTTGGTCATTTAAACCCTTTTGAGTCTGGAAAACAAACTTTCAAAAACCATCCTTCAAAGGTATAGCTTTCTTTTAAGAAAGTCAAAAATTTAGCATATTTTCACACTTTTGAGAAAGAAAAGCTTCTAGCAAGTCTTTTTGATAAGGGGTCAGACAGACCCCAAGAATTGGGGTATTATAGTAAGTTCCTTTTGAGCCTTGAGGACTTCCAACCAGTCATATAGACCCTTTTGAGTCTGGAACCAACTTTCAAAAACCATCCTTCAAGGGTATCACATACTTTTTCAAAAGAAAAATTCACACTATAACTCAAGAAAGGTAAAGCTTCTAGCAAGTCTTTTTGATAAGGGGTCAGAAAGACCCCAAGGATCGGGATTCAAGGGTAATACAATAAGTTCCTTTTGAACCCTGAGGAAGCTTCATTTTGACCCTATGGGGCCAAGTGACCCGTTTCCAAAAAAAATCATCCGTCAAGCTTATCACGATAACTCTCTTTTAAGGAAGTTAAAGAGGAAAGAATGCAACAAATAAAGCAATCAACATTTATATTTTCACACTTGAACGCACTTTTAAGCCATTAATACTGTTGTTGAAATCTTTTGTAAAAATAATTTTGACTACACGTTTTTCAAACTAATAAGAAAATAATGAACATCATAGTGGCATTTTAAATGCAATCCCTGTATACATAAAATATTTATCAAACAAAACATTCCTAAGCAAGTAAAAAAATATTTAAAAATAAAAAAAATGGAGGCACTTGAAAGATCATTTTGAACACTACAAATGGGGCGAGGTAAGCGAATTTTTGATCTTTACTGAAGCATTGGGGCTGAGGGAGAGTCTGAAGGTTGCCCTGGGGAAGAATAAGGAACTGGATGGCCAGGAACTGGGTAAGGAGGAGCGACGAAACCGGGAGCAGGTGGTGCTTGATCTCCACCAGGCATCGGATATGCAGGTGGGTAGGGAGGAGACGCTGGAGGGTACGGAGTAGGCGCTGGATACGGAGCACCAGGAGAAGGATAAGGAGGAGCATATCCTGGAGATGGATACGGTTGAATTCCAGGTGGGCCAATAGGTGGTTGGTACGCATGGGTTGGCGGAAAAGGGGTGAAATTCTGCTGAGGAACAAAACTTTGATTCATTCCGCTGTCAACTGGAGGTCCAGCATCTTCGCTTATTTCAACAGAACCAATAATCAACGGGACTTCAGCATCTAAATCATCATAGCACCCACCAGCTTCTGCAGTCACCTAAAAAATATTTTAATTAACACACCAAAAAAAAAAAATTTACTTTTAAAATAAATGAGACGTTCATAATCCCGCAAGCATCCAAGTTGACTAACTGCATTTGCGGCATCGTCAGCGACTGAGTCATCGTTTTTGATCCTCCAGCATCTATTCCTTCCACTTTTAACTTAATAAGATCGCTCACATCAGTTTTTGTATCATGTTTGGGACTTCTTGCAGTAAATTTTGTTATCTAAAAATAGCATTTAGTTTTTAAATCGTTTTATGAGATGAAAATACCTTTTTTATTTTGCAATTGATGCTCTCAATGTCGACGTTGCTGGCGTTGTCGATTTCGATGGTCACGGGGATGTTTGCCCAGGGACGTAACCTTTTTGAGGCAACCAGACAACCATCGTAAGGGGTCCAGATTTGCAGCAGCAACAGCAGAATGTTTTATGAACTTCCTTCTTCGCTTGCTCCTAAAAATTAAAAAAATATATAAAAATTTAACAAGAAAACCTAATATTTTAATGTATTCTATTTTATTTATCGATTAATTTTTCTGGAAAGGGTATTTTTATGGCAAAAAGAATAAAGAAAACAGTCAAAATCAGGCGTTTCAAGAGCAAAAAATCAAGAAAAATGCAAAAAATTGGTTAAAAATGTAAAAAAAAGGGTAAAATTTTACAAAGAAATTTAAAAAATAGACCTAAAAACCTGAAAATTGTTTTTTAAGACAAAAAACAAGAAAAACGCTTAAAAAATTGAAAAAATTGGACTTATTTAGGCAGAAATGCTCCCAATCGTTTAAAAAGGGTAATTTAGGACAAAAGCAAAGAAAAACGCTTTAAAAAATTTTTTACACATAAGTGGGTATTTTAGCAGAAATACAAGACTAACTTTTGAGAGTCAGATTAAAAAGGCGTTTTTGAAGCCATAAAATAAAACCGCTTTAAAAAACTTCAAAAAAAAAAAGGAGTTTTTTGGCTGAAAGACCAAAAACCCCCAAAATAAGATAGGGTGCCTTAGAGGGAAAAAAAAAAAAAAAAAAAAAAAAAAAAAAAAAAAAAAAAAAAAAAAAAAAAAAAAAACGCTTTAAAAATGAAATGAGGAAAACTCTTAAAATCATGGATTCTTTGATTAAAAGTACTAGTTTGAAGAGCTCCCTACGAAAACTTTCTTTTTTTATGGGGATTATAAAGGAAAGGAAGTATAAGGGAGAGGATGTATAAGGGAGGGGTAAGTAAAAAGGAGGGGAAGTTTTTTTCCACAAAAATTTTAAATTTTTTTAAAAGTTATCCATCTTTTTTTTCCGAAAAATTTTCCGATTTTTTTTTTTCAAAAGCTTATAAGCTTTTTCTCGAAAAAAAAAAAAATTTTTTTTTGAAAAATTGTCCGTTTTTTTTTAAAATTTACCCTACGGGGACTGGAAGATCCTTCCCCGAAAACCTGACGTGGAGGGTATCACAATAACTTCATAAGAAAGATAATACTGTAAAATGAAGGAAATATTCCAAAGTGCAAAAATGCAATTTAGAAGTCATTCTTTTTAAACTATCTAGAATCTTTAATTAAAAAAAAACTATTTTAAGAAATAATTTGAGCCTTTTACTTCCCCTAGTTCAGCTAATTCTTTAGATAAGGTTTTTAAAATAATAAAAAGCTAGGCTCATCATAAAAAAATAAGGAATCAGCAAAAAAATGAGGGAAACATTATGAATTGAATAGCACATTCTTATCCCCTAAGCAGAGATCAGTAAACTATGGAAAAAGAGCACATATGATATAAGAGATTGAAGTTTTAAAATAGTGCTAACACTATATTTTTTCATCACCCAAAACTTCCTCAATTTTTGGCAGCACTGTCCTGCAGCCAAAATGAGCAATAAAAGAACCAAAATATTGCTTGGGATATCATAATAATTAAAATAGTGAGCACACTTTGTATGCCCTTTTCCTGGAGAAACATCCTTACAATCTAAGTAGTCATCTTCAGCTTGACAAGCTCGTTGTTCTTTTGTCTCATCCATTTTTCTATCATTGATGGACTATTTCTGTTAAGACTGGGAGTTCCAGTTCATTGGGATTAGCCTAACAAAATAGCTGATATCCCAGCCAATTAATCATTAGTTGAAATTTGGACAACATAAAAAGCGCCACAGAAAAAGGCGCCTTTTCCCACCTAACGCCTCAATTTCGTACTCACTTTCGCCATGGCCATGTTGTTCAGATTCATCGGAGTGATGATAGTGAAGTTACATTTAGCTTCATGATCAAATTTCCAGGGTCTATCTAAAGTAACTTTGACTGAATATCGGATGTGCCCATGTTCTCCTTCAAACGACGATGGCAAATTAAGCGGCAACGCTTTTTTAAACGGATAAATGTTTTCCCCAGCAGGAATTTCAATTTCTCCTAAAAAAATGATAATAAGACACAAATAGATAAATATACTATACCATGTGAGCTTCCCAATAGGTAGTATTTATCAGAAAAATATTCTTCTTCTGCATGGTATTTGACTGATCTTGTCTTCCTTTCTCCGTCTTGTCGGTAACTTTCGGATTTCGTCCAAGAAACTTCGGCTTCGCCTCTTATTTTAATTTCAAGTCCTTTAAAATAATAAAGTACTTGAAATTACTTTATCAAACTTAGACTCCACATGCAAAAAAGTCTAATAAAATATTATTAAGTAGTTGATTTTTAAATATTTTAGTACCTCTAGCTTTTTTGGGTTTGTCAAAATTGACAATGATTCTTCCAGATATGGTAGTCCCGGCGTAAAAAGAGTTTGTTGGGCTGTCAAAAACTATTTTTATATTATTCGACATTTTTTTGGTAGACAAAAGGAAGAGAATGTTGGCATAGAAGGTTGAGCATTCGAAAAATCGAGTGCACAAATAATGAAGCGACGGGCGGGGTCAGGGTCGCCGAAATACTGAAGACATTGAAGGACAAGGGGAGGAAAAATTAAAAAACGTGTGGGGCTAAATCTGGCGCCAGACAGTCCAGAAAAAAGAATCGATGTTTACTATAACAGCAATCAAACCTTAAGGTTACTAAAATTTGGCTACATTGTTCATATAACCGGTTGCCGGTAAACTGCACGTTAAAAAACATTTTTAAAACTTTTTTACTGTTTATATTTTGAATATGGCTTATTCTTCTCCATCGCTGACTTTAAAATGGAAAAATCAGTAAGATTGTGTTTTTGCTTATATTTTTATTTATAATTTGATTTTTTTAAAGGAAAAAACAAAAAACCACCATACATCAAACGCAAGTGTACAGCGTTAACTTGTTTGGGCCTCAGCTTCCAGTTTTTGTGACTGAGGCGATCGCTTATCAACCAGGTTTGTAGGATTAAATTTTATTGACAGATTATTACTTGCTGATATTTATGGTAAAATTTGTCATTTAAACGAAATAACATCCAATATTCATACATTCATCGCGCTCCAAGTTTATATTACTGGAAAAGTCAATCCAATTGAAACAACCTAGATGATGAAAATCTCTTATCTCTTGACCTTTTGGATTTTTCGTTCCCGCGAAACTTTATACCCGCGAACGAAAAATCCTGTACTGAACACTTGTTGCATTTCGTTTAAACGAAACGACATCCATACATTCATACATTATACTTAGTTTATAATAGTTTTCTACATTATACTTAATATTATGTTAGTTTTCATTTTATTTTATTAGTTACATTATATTAGTTTTCATTTTTTTAGTTTTCAGGGGTTCATTTTTTTTACTCTTGCATGGAAAACCCGTTCTTAATATTATTAGGTGGTTCATTTTTTTCCTCTCGCAAGGATAGTTCATTTGAATAAAGTAAGGGATTAGTTGTTTTTTATCTTGCGAGGAAAGCTCATTCTTGATAATACGAGGGGTTGATTTTTTTCCTCTTGCAAGGAAAGCTCGCTTGAAAAAACGAAGGGATTAACTTTTTTCTCGTGAGGAAAACCCGTTTTTGATAGTACAAGGGTATTAATTTTTTTCCTCTCTCAACGAAAGCTCGCTTGAAAAACCGAATTGATTAACTTTTTTTCTTGCGAGCAAAACCTGTTCTGGGTAATATGAGGGGGTTGATTTTTTCCTCTCGCAACGAAAGCTCACTTAACGAAGGGATTAACTTTTTTTCTCATGAGGAAAACCCGTTCTTGATAATACGAGGGGGTTGATGTTTTTCCTCTTGCAACAAAAGCTCGCTTGAAAAAACGAAGGGATTAACTTTTTTTCTCGTGAGGAAAACCCGTTCTTGATAGTACGAGGGGGTTGATTTTTTTCCTCTCTCAACGAAAGCTCGCTTGAAAAACCGAATTGATTAACCTTTTTTTCTTGCCAGCAAAACCCGTTCTGGGTAATATGAGGGGGGTCGATTGTTTTCCTCTCGCAACGAAAGCTCACTTAACGAAGGGATTAACTTTTTTTTCTCATGAGGAAAACTTGTTCTTGATAATACGAGAGGGTTGATTTTTTCCTCTCGCAACGAAAGCTCGCTTGAAAAAATGAAGGGATAAACTTTTTTTTCTCGTGAGGAAAACCTTTTCTTAATAATACAAGGGGGTTGATTTTTTTCCTCTCGTAGCGAAAGCTCACTTAACGAAGGGATTAACTTTTTTTCTCATGAGGAAAACCCGTTCTTGATAATACAAGGGGTTGATTTTTTTCCTCTTGCAACGAAAGCTCGCTTGAAAAAACGAAGGGATTAATTTATTTTTCTCGTGAGGAAAACATGTTCTTAATAATACGAGGGGGTTGATTTTTTCCTCTCGCAATGAAAGCTCACTTAACGAAGGGATTAACTTTTTTTTCTCATGAGGAAAACCCGTTCTTGATAATACAAGGGGTTGATTTTTTCCTCTCGCAACGAAAGCTCGCTTGAAAAAACGAAGGGATTAACTTTTTTTCTCATGAGGGAAACCTGTTCTTGATTATACAAGGTGTTTGATTTTTTTCTTCTCGCAAGGAAAGCTCTTTAGGGGCTTAATTGTTTAAAATTTAGTGCCCATTGAGGCCATCCATACCAGTACTCTACATGAGTTTCTTTTGCAGTACATATTTGGGTTTGGAAATATAACTTTTCTCAGTTTAACTCATTTTCACAAAATTTTTTATTTGAAAAAAAAACACCTTTTTTTCTCTGTTTTCAATCCGCCAGCCTAATCAGTTTTTGTTAAACAGGAGCAAAGACGAATGCGAGCGTTCAGCTCAACCCGACATCTGGCTGGGCCTGGTTCGTCAGCCAAAGAAAAGTTTTCGTCTGGAACCTTCACAACGATGAAAGAGGTCCTAACCAGATGGTGAACTGCCGTGAGCTTCTTCTTCCTCCTTTAGATTTAGCTTTAGGAAGTCAACATGTCACAATTTTCAGTCCTCCAGATTCCAAGGTACGTTCTAATTTATTTTAAAAAATCTGTTTCTTTATCTCAATTTTAGACTGCATCATGTATTGCGGTCACTCCTGACGGTTTGGTCAGATATTGGGAAGTTGTTAGCCAACATTCATCCTGGACTGATGTTAATTCTAATTTAGGAGGCGAAGAGGTAATATATTTTATCGTTTAATAGTAAAGGCAAAACGCCAAATTTTAGGTTTGTGCTGTACATCACATTCCTCCACTTGGCACCCTGGCAGTTACAACATCTGCCACAATGATTTGATCACTCCTTACAAAACAGTTGGCGGAACTCCCACTGTAAAAACGACACGAATTTCTCATCGTAGTTGGTTCAGCGGTATCAGCAAACAAATGAATTCTTTAATATTCGGCTCAGACTCAACCAATCAGGGAGCTGAAGAATCGGTTAGTAAATCCTAACCTCCCGTTAATCTTTGCTTAATTTATTATTTTTAGAAAATTGTAAAAGTTCTAAAAAATCAAAAACAAAATGGCGACTGGTGTATTTATTTATTGGCAGAAATGAAAATGCAGTACTGGATTCTTACGGAGAAAAAAATTTTGATTTAATTTACCAATGCGACCTTGAACCAATGATAAAAAGGGCTTTGACTGGAACAGAAGTTATGGTAACTTTTTTCTTTAAGTTAAGCAATTATTTGTTTTTTAGCTTTCAGAAAATAATCAAGAATTAGTAATTCTGGACATAAATCTTGTAGAAGGAGGAATAATGATTTTAGTGGTAACCGATTCCCCCAGAAGATACGTTTTGTGTAAGATTTTATGGAAAAAAAATTAATATCTTAATAAAAAACTTAAATTTTTAGTGCATTTCCCATGTGTGGATGACTCTCCGCCGACTGATGGGTTCAAATCGTGCGAACTGAGCAGAAAAGACGTCTCGATCTTTGAGGAAAAACCTGGAAAAATTTCGCCGCTGAAATTCCTCCTTTTGCAGTCGGACGCTTTAATTTTCAACAAAAAACTATCGTCGCTGTACCTAGTAAGCTTAAAATATGAAGATTTTGATGTAAATGATTTTTTTTAGTGGGTGGAGATCAGGTTGATGGGGATAGAATTGATATACCTGGAGGTTTGATGACAGGTCATAACATGTACGGCGATAAACCGATTTTCTTCTCCGCCACTTATGGATTCGTCACAATATCTTCAGCTGAAACAACCGGAATTGATATTCTCAACAGGTATTCTATTTCTAAACCTTAAAAATTATCAACAATTTCTTCTGCAGATCCTCCGCAGATCTAGCTTCAACTCCACGAGCAATATCAACCCGTGAGCCTTCCATCTGCTCCAAGCAAGACTCTGTCGACTCAATAAAATCAGCATTTTTGATGTTCATGAGGAAAAATTTGGTAAAATAAAATTGGTCGAATTTTATTTTTTTAATAAAAACTATTAGGTTCAATGCAGGCAGCTGATCGATAATGAGTTTCCGGACAATTTCGGTGCAGCGAATAATGCGTTGGCGACCACTTTGGTCAAAATGAGCCTTGATATTATCAACGATATACCGAAAAAAGACCCACGATGGGAAACTCCTGAAGACCATCTGATGACCAACGTAACTTCTTTGCATATCGAAACTCAACTCGCTGAAAAACTAAAAGCTCACAATCTGTTTTTCGGATTCATCAAAAACATCGCTACTTTTCGTAAAGTGCGTTTATTTGAAGATTAAAATACAAATTTTAACAATTTTTTCTAGCTCGGCAAAGTGACCAGAATGGGCTCAGACGTTGACACCCTTCATTTATTAAATGAACACAACGAAAAACTTATCGCCATTTCAATAATTAGGAAACTTCAACCAAAGTAACTATAAAACAGAGTAATCAGCCAATAGTCCAAAGCAAAGGAGCTTTTTTGCTTATTTTCTGCTACCTGGTGGCTTTTTTTAACTTACAATTCTGTTTTCAGACATAGCATAATAAAGGATGCCATATCAACTACCATAAGCAACATGAAATTCGTCACATCATCTCAGTTGAGAGCAGAAGACTTTTTCTACAGATATGTAAGTAAAATTTCATCATCAAATCCATTTTCATTGTGTTTTTCTTTAGGTAAGCATTGCCGATGAAGGAATTCGAAGTTTGGTCCATCAAGCTCAAGAAATCGCCGATGGAACCGATGACTACAACGTCGTCTTCACAGCTTTAAGCTCCTCAGTTGCCATAATCGATGTAATTTTAAACTAAAATATTAATTTTACTTACTAATATTTTAGGAAATCGTTTGTGCTTTGATAAGCAATCGAGAAAAAAATGATTTTGTCGCCGATGTTGGATGCCCTACGTGGATTTCTGCACCTGGAAAAACAGGAATTTTGACAGCTTGATGTCATTGGTAATATCATTTTATTTTTTATTTTTAAATTTTTTTTTAGACTTCTCTGGCGTATGCTTTTCTGGAAAACTCAAATGATCATGATGAAAAATATTTGGTGGTTGCTGAACTTCTTATTAAAATTGTGGATATCGTTCTATTTCTGCAAGTCGACTACCCTGATCTTATACCTTTTCAAACTTTGAGAGATTCTTTGATCGATTTATTTTGTAAGTTAAAATCAGGCATAAATAAATTAGTTAATTTTTTTTAGATTATTCTGAAGCGACGTTTGTACTGGCTAAACAACTATCGTTTAAATATAAAGCGTATAACCATTTGATTAATTTGGCCTATTTGATGGAAGAAGATAAAACTGTTTGAGCGATTACATGATGAAATTCGGCGATGAAGTACGTCTTTTTTTTATTGCTTCAAAATATTACATCGTATTTTTAGGGGTTCTGCGAAGTCCTTTTTAAATGGCTGATTGATCATAATAAATGTGGGCAAATATTGACGTTGAAAGTTCCCGAAAAGTGGAATGATCTTCTGGAAAATTTTCTTGAACCTTCTTTATATTGGATTCACAAATTAAAAGAAGGCGATATGGAAAAAGCGGCTAGAGAACTTTCTAAAATCGCTTTGTCTTACAGAAGAAATTCTTATGTCCAAGAAGTAATTATATAAACGAAAAGTTCAGATTAATTTTTTTGCTGTTGTAGAAAATGCTTTCTTTCGCTAAACTTATTCATTGTGCTGGAGACATCAATGCGACAAACGAAATTTCTTGTCGAGTTGATGAAAAGTTGAGATTGATCGAAATTCAAAAGACGATACCGGAATCGCTTATAATAAATCCTTCAGGGGTTGTTCCTGTTTTTGAACCAGATGAACTCATTGAGGTTTTATAAATTTTCCTAGTTGCTGAAGTTTCTTAATTTTATTTTTAGCTTTTAACTTATTACGATGAATCTGAGCTTGAGGGTGATAAAATTGAGTTTCCGCCCACCCTCAGATTTATGACAGCTTTAGAAATTGCTTTTGCAGTCATCGATCCTCTCAAAAGACATGAACTTATGTAAGTTTTTACAGCAACAAAATTTGGGTTTGATTCCTTCACTGTTCCAAAAAAAAAAAAAAAAAAAAAAAAAAAAAAAAAAAAAAAAAAAAAAAAAAAAAAAAAAAAAATAAAAAAAAAAAAAAAAAAAAAAAATGAAAAGCCATATATTTTTTTACCAACTTATGGAATGCGTCGTTTGCTCAGGTATGAATTATTATTGGTCAAACCTAAATAACATTTTTGTAGGTAAAGTCAACGATCTGATACCACCCATAAATAGCGTACTTGAAAATGAATTCATCGAACCCATCAGGGATGTTGTGGCCTTCAAATATATCATACAGTATGCTTATGATCATGGTCAACATAATGAATAATGAAACTGCCCAGTTAGTGTTTAAGGATTTTTTTAAAAGTAATTTTTGTAAATAAAATATTGTGGTTTCTTTTTTTATATTTATTTTTAAGAGTTTTTCTTGCTAAAATCTGTTAAATTGACCTAAGAGACTTCTTTTTAACTCCCTTAAAGAAGTTATTGTGATACCCTCCACTTCAGGTTTTTGGGGAAGGGTCTTCCAGACCCCGGAGGGTCAAATCGAATATGGATCTTTACTGATGTCAACTTTGTCTGTGGTGCCGGCCGGCCGTAGCATTTTTTCCGGAACACTTTACAGCCACAGTTTTCAAACCAATTTTCACCAAATTTTTTCAGAATCTTCCTTAGTCGAAGAACAAGAATGCAACAAAGGCGATTTTTGGATTTCGAAAAAATGGCGGAGAAATGTCTGTTTAAAGTTTTAATTTTTCGGAACACTTTACAGCAGTGTTTCTCAACCGTTTTGAAGCCTGCACCCCCCTAAGAGGAGGAAAATACTTACCGCCTCTTCCCTAATTAAGAAAAAAAACTATAAACTTAAAATTTTTGAAAAGAAAATTCCTCCGTTTTACTTCCCCTCCGTTATACTTCCCCTCGCTTATGCTTCCCCACCTTAATACTTCCACCTCTTATATGGTTCCTTCTCTATAAGGAAGTTCCCGTCGTGGCCTGCTCCAGACTAGTAGGTACATACTTTTAAAAGATCCGCGGGCCGCACGCATCGATGTATACAGGGTGTCCGGAAACACATGGCAAGCGTCTGGGAGAGCGTTAAAAAGTGGTTTTACGAAAAAAAGTTAAATGTAAACCCCCCTTAATTTAAATCAAAGAATTTGATGGTGTAGTTTAAAATCCGCCTGGATATACAGGGTGTCCCAGACACAACCTAACTTCGTTATTTCAAATGAGAACCCCTATTTTTTTATTTCAGATTCGTAATCTACGCAAAATTTCAAGTAGATTTGAGTACTCATATGACGATTTTGGACAACTTTTAAAAAATGTCAAAATTTAGCGTTTTTTGCGCTAAAATCCATTAAAATTGACCTAGGAGACTCGTTTTTTTTTTAATTCCACTTATTTTTTCCCGAAGAATCCAACTGTCTCAAATTTGAGCATCTTCGCATTCTGCATCACGAGATTTCGTCGCTAATGGCCTTTTTTCAAGTTTAACTCCAAATTCCATACTTCAAAAATGGAAATTAGCGATTTGTTGACGGAATTTCAATTTTTGATGCATAAACACAAAAGACGCTGTAGCTCTTTCAAAATTTGTGGTCCGAAAGAAAAATTGCTTTCAACAAGTGCTAATTTTCATTTCTGAACTAAAAATTTGGGTTCTAACTTGAAAAAAGGCCATTAGCGACGAAATCTCGTGATGCAGAATGCGAAGATGCTCAAATTTGAGACAGTTGGATTCTTCGGGAAAAAATAAGCGGAATTAAAAAAAAACGAGTCTCCTAGGTCAATTTTAACGGATTTTAGCGCAAAAAACGCTAAATTTTGACATTTTTTAAAAGTTGTCCAAAATCGTCATATGAGTACTCAAATCTACTTGAAATTTTGCGTAGATTACGAATCTGAAATAAAAAATAGGGGTTCTCATTTGAAATAACGAAGTTAGGTTGTGTCTGGGACACCCTGTATATCCAGGCGGATTTTAAACTACACCATCAAATTCTTTGATTTAATTTAAGGGGGGTTTACATTTAACTTTTTTTCGTAAAACCACTTTTTAACGCTCTCCCAGACGCTTGCCATGTGTTTCCGGACACCCTGTATACTTAGTTTAGTATATACATCGATGGCCGCACGTTGCCCACAATGACGTAGCCGATGCATCCTCCTGGCTGAGCAGAAGGCTACGGTATTGTTACTATTCTTCAATAATATAAACATTTCAATGTCATGTTCATAGATAAGAAAAAATTGTCAAAAATCATATTTTATCCAACTATAATTTCTGTGTTTTCACGAAATAATTTGAGTATGTTTTTTTAATCGGTGGTTCGGTGCTTTTTAAAAAGAGAAATAGCAAAAAAAAGGGTAAAGAAATGGGTCGTTTATTGACAAGCATGGGTTTGCAGGATGGCGTCTGGGTTTTTTTTAAAGTTGGCTGGCAGACGTCCATCGAGTTTGTCCAAGGTCCAAGAAGTTTTCATTAAAAGACATTCAAGCGGAAGAAAAATGGATGAGGGCAACGACACTGAAAGTTTGGATTGTAAATATGGACCTCCTGAGGAAATTTTCGACCATCCTCCGCTGTTGAGGCGTATGAGTACCATCGAAGATGAACATCGGGGTGTTTCTCTTTTGAAAGAAGTTATCGCACTTCAGGATAAAAACGTTAGCAGCTGGATCGTCGAAGTAATTAAATCATAATATTCAAACCAAACAGCTCTTCTAAATCTAACAAGCTTGATATAAAAGAGTTGTATGGCTTGAGCTGTATAATTTATCAACCTATCACCTTTAACTTATTATTTTCAGAACAAAGTCAAAAATTTGGTATTAAACTACAAATGTCTTTTCAAACCGCATAAAGAAGGATTTTTAAAAGTCCTAGCGACCGATTATTCAGTCGACCATGAGCGGATTTTTAAGGCGATGAATCAATTTGTGAGTTATCCCTATTTTCTTTTAAATTTATGCTGGTATTTTAGAAAGATTTAACACCTGGAAGTACTGTTTCTTTAAAAGCTGAGGAGCAGCTTAAGTCAGTTTTGACGCCGCAGTATGCTTGGCTTTTTAAAATAATTGGTCGCCTGGAAGCTGGAGTTAAATTCCTTGTCGATTTAAGAACAGACGTTTTGGTATTTTTTTATTTTTATTATTTTATGATTGTGTCTTTCTTTAGACGTTATTGTCTGAGATGGATTCGAAGAGTCAGCATTTTATTCCGATGCAGCAGTTAAATGCTACGTTGAAGGATCTTCTTTCTTTGTGGTTTAGCGTCGGATTTTTAGGTTTGGAAAGAGTCACATGGAAATCTCCGTGTGAGATGCTTCAGAAGATTTCAGAATATGAAGCAGTCCATCCTGTACGAAGTTGGGCTGATCTTAAAAGAAGGGTCGGTTCTTACAGAAGATGTTTTGTGTATACTCATAGTTCTATGCCGTGCGAGCCGATTGTAGTTCTTCATACTGCTTTAAGCACCGAAATCGCTAGCAGTATGAAAGGAATCGTTGCTGCAGCACAGCGAATGTCAGGTTGGCTCATTTAGATTTTGCTTTTTCTAATGTTTGTTTAGTCGATGTCAATTCAATGGCTGGACTTGTCGGCATTGGGCAAGAAGTGGAAGATCCTAATTTAGTCACTGCCGCCATTTTATTCCATCACTTCAACACAACAAGGACTTCAGGTAAAATATGGCGTTTGTATGTTGGCTGTTTTTTTATTCTTCTAAAAACAAGATATTTCCCAAATTTACAGGATTGTTGAGGGTTTCCTTTGATAGGGTTTTTTTTATGTAACTGGGGGTTCTTTAACCCTTTTGAGACCGCAGGCGACTATAGTTGCCATTTGCGCTTTTCGTTGTTGACTTTAGTTGTCCTGACTCCAGCGGCGCCAGCGGGAAGCCTCTCTAAGATATTTAATACCTTCGCTTCCCGTGGCGCTGGCGACATGCATAAACTGGCAATCTGTTGGGGAAAAATGAACTACGTGATGATCGCATCACTCGTCGCTTTCCGTGCTTTGCTGGGCACTGGGAGCGGTCGGGGAGAAGTGAGGGGCAAAGAGAGGGGAAAAGTGCTGCGCCAGTAGCGCAGAGAATCCGGCGTCAGAGGCGGTCTCGAAAGGGTTAATCTTCAAAAATGAGGGCTTCATTTAGGCTTTCATTATACATTTTATTTCAGGGAATCGAATTAGGAAACTACCTAATAAAACGCGTTGTGCGAGAACTTCAAGGAGAATTTCCCAACGTCAACTTATTTTCAAGTCTTTCGCCCATTCCGAATTTTAAAAATTGGCTTATGGACAAATTTAAAAGCATGGAAAAAGGTTTGTTGGAATTCTTGCAAGATATATTGACCATTCTTTTATTAGATGAAGGAGGTCCTTTGGCTGAATTGTGGGCTCCGATATTGGAGAAGGTTGGCGGTTGGAAGGAGCTCAAAAAGCACATCCATAACAACACGTGGCAGCATGATCATGACCTCATCTCTGCCATGGAAGCTCCGCTTATGTCCTCATGCGCTTATTATTTATATAAAGAAAAAAGACGCGGTGCAGCATTAGACAATGTTGGTAAGTTGCAGAAAATTTCCCAAAGTTGTGATATCTCCAAATCTTTTTCCACTCTAATCCCACCAAATTTTTCAGCCAATTTTCATTTGAGAAATGGTGCTGTAATGTGGAGGCTTAACTTTCTGGCAGACACATCACCTCGGGGTATGACGAATTCATGTGGCCTCATGGTGAACTACAGATATTTTCTTGACGAAGCTGAAAAAAACAGCCGAAACTATCTCGAAAATAAAATAATCAACGCTTCCGATCAGATCAAATTGCTCGTAGATGATAAAATTCCGTCTAAAATGTAAAATTTAATGTTTTTTTTATTTATTTTATTGTTACGGTGGATATTGAATTTTATTGTACCAAAGAAATAAAGTATACGTTACAAAAACGAATTTTTGTTGCCATTTTTTGAAGGAAAAAAGGGCAAAACATGTGCAAAATGTCAAGTATATATATTGACTTGAAAAAACCGGTTTTTATCTTCAAGGAGGGTTTTTGTTGTATTCTTCCGCCTTTTGCTCAAGGACAATTTCTTTATTTTTTTCCACTTACCCTTTCTTTTTTGTTGTTACACAACTTAATTAATAATTTTTAAACTCGTTTCAAAAAATATTAATATTAATTAGTGGAATATTTTGTTCAAGATTGTATTAAATCATAGGGGAAGATTAGGTATTGGATCAAGGCTTGTAGTGTGTAATTTTTTTATCGTTCTTCCTTCTTCCTTTTTTTCCTTTTTCAAGGTTTTTTTACATGGTAATTTCGGAAATTTCTGGTGAGGCCACATTTTTATGACGGCTTTCGCAATTTATCTACGCTATTCAAAAAGGTTTTACTCCTTTTCCTGGTAGCTTAAGCCCAGGGGGTTTTTTTAACTTCCTTAAAGAAGTTATTGTGATACCCTCGACGTCGGGTTTTTGGGGAAGGGTCTTCCAGACTCCGTAGGGTCAATTCAAATATTGACCTTTACCGATCTCAACTTTGTCTGTGGTGCCGGCCGGCCGTCCGTCCGTAGCATTTTTTTTCCGGAACACTTTAGGGCCACAGTTTTCATCCGATTTTCACAAAAATTTCTTTAGCTGGCGAAGAAGAAACTAAAGCGATTTTTAAATTTAAAAAAATGGCGGAGATATGTCTGTTTGAAATTTTAAAAAATTCGCTGCGGCCGAACCGTTGGTCCGATTTTCACCAATTACTCCTTATATTTTTTACGATTTTTTGTCGACTTTTTAATTATTATTTTTTTAGTAGGGAGAAATTTCATACTTCTAGCCATTACAAGAGGCATATCCGTAGGCCAAAGAGCCCATTATTTCTACCTTGACCCTTAGAAAAATTTTCGAAAAAAAAGAACTTAGAAAATGTTTCAGAAAAAAAGTGCAAATTTAAAAAAGAAAACCCGAAAATTTTTCGAAAAAAAAAACTTGCAAAATTTTTTGACAAAAAAGTTCTACCTCCGTTATACTTCCCCTCCCTTATACTTTCGTTCCCTTATACTTCCCCTCCGTTATACTTCCCCTCCCATATACTTCCCCCTCCGTTGTACGTCCCCTCCTTTTACTTCCCCCTCCTGTATTGTTACTTCTCTTATGGAAGTTTTCGTTGGAAGCTCTCAAACCAGTACTTTTTTCGTTGAAAGTCTATTTAACGTCTACAAACGGTTTAAAATGAATTTTCAAACTCTCATTATCACAGTCAAAACTGTTAAGATGACAAAGGATATCACGAGTCCAATTTATTCTTATTTATAGATTTTTAATCTTAATTACTTATTTGTGATTGTTATGATGAGTTTGCTGTAAATAAAATTTCATCATTTTTTCCCCCCAATATTTCAGAAGAATTTTGATAAGTATCTTCTGGTTGCCTTATTTTCTCAAATGATGATAAGATGTTTGACCGTTGCATCACCTGATGTGCGGTTGCCCGTCACGAGGTAAATTATTCTAAAATGAATTTACAAGTCCGATTTATTGTCTCAACAATGAAGGACTCACGTGACGCCACCTGAAACAGGCTGGCACTAATCGTTATTTTCCCTTATCAATGTATGGGAGAAAAAAATTGTACAGGTGAAGGTTTTTTTCAAAATTAACATCACTCACCTAACCTATGTGGGGAAACAAATTTTTCACCTGGTCATCCTTAATAGTCATTAGTTAACGTATTAATTGAAATGCTGGAATTTTCTCTCGTCTTTTTTTTTAAAATTTTATTTGGAATGTCCATTTTGACCTTGAAGGACGAAAGCTTGCAAACTTCTTTTGTATTAGATTTCTTTTCTTCGAAATCTTAAAATTCTTATTGAATGAGGAGGCTTTATTACTCAAAGAAAAACGTTCGAAGTAGGGTGAGGCAAATAAAATAAGAAGAAATAAAGACGTATGTTCCTTTATTAGTTAAAATCTTAAGGGAAAAATGGATTTTGTCAAAATTAGGTCAACCAAAAGTTGTGTCGCGTCGCTTTGATTTAAAGAGAGGAAGGAAAAAAGAAGAAAAAGAGGTGGGGAGGTCTGAAAATCAACGATTTTCAACCTTTTGTTATTAGAGGAAAATGCAAATAGAGGCCTGGAAGAAAGAGAGGGAAAAAACAAAAAAAAAAACTTGAAAATTATTTTTTATTTGATTGTTACCTTTCTTTAAAATTACGAAATTATGCAAATGAGTAAATCTGTTTTTCTATTTTAAATATTTCAGTTTGCTGGCCTCGAAAAATAAAAATTACAAAAAGTCGACTTTTTGAGGTTGGACAAATTTGGAATGTAGAAGCGTCTACGAGAACGTTCTGGAGCGGCGATAAATTTAATCAATATCATAAATCGATAGCTTTTGTAAATTTATTTTTTTAATTTTTTCCCCTGAATATCTTTCTTCTCCGAATATTATCATTGGTTTTTTTTTGTGATAAAAATTTATGATGAAAACCAGCGGCCGGCAGATGAGATCCGGCTTTATCGTGATTTTGACAAATAAAAATCCCAAAAATTTTAACTTTTATCCATGATGAAATAAATAATGTAATCTCACCACATTTGCAGTTTTTTCTGCAACTTTTTGTGTTTACTTCTATGGCCTTATTAATTCTTGCCGACATTCCATTTCGCCATTTTGTTTAGACTTTTCAGAATTTTCTTGATGATGGCTTCAAGGAATTACTACAAAATTAAAGCGTTTGAAACTTAATTTGTTTGGCTCGATTTAAACTTTTCGCTTTATTTTTCGGAAGCTGAAAGAATCGACGTAAAAATTATCTCACAAATGAACCGGGGGCTCGGCCTATCTGAAGATAACCCCTCAGATAAAACACTATCTTGTTTGTCTTTTTTTGGTTATCCATAATGAAGAACAACAAATGTTTTTTTGAGGAAATCAAATGGTTGATTAAGAAGAGTAGGGAATTAAAAAAAGGTTATGCAATTTTCCACCTAATTGCAATCGCGTCGGAAAAAAACCCTGCAGACTCAGGAAACAACAATTTCCTGGCCAAAGGCCGAAATCTTCCACTTCTACTATGCTTCCCCCTTTTCTCTCATTCCTTATCGCAATTTCAAAATCACCTGATTATTACCCTCATTTATAAATCACACCAGATAACAAATCTACGTAAAAACGCTATTTTAACCTTTGCACGTGACTACTTTCAACTCAAGAGCCTGAAAGCATCCTTGAGACATGCCTCAATAGCAGAAAAGGAAGAAAATTTGGAAGTTTAGATAAGCCAAAAAAGACCTCACATGGTTGTTGAGGTACGAAAGCGGGGTGAAGAAAACTTCCATCTCTCTTTCAGAAAAGAAATTTATTTTCTTGAAGTCTTCCTATTTTTTATTGACCAACCCGCTTTAACTACGGAGTACAACCGTTAAAACAACTATGTTTACTCACTAATTTATTTTTGTTAACATTTTCGAAATGTCATTTAATTGTCTGCTATATTTATCGCGTTTACTATTTTTCAAATTTAAAAGTTTATATTT
The DNA here is from genome assembly GCA_014119065.1 of Orius insidiosus. Classification (NCBI taxonomy): domain Eukaryota; kingdom Metazoa; phylum Arthropoda; class Insecta; order Hemiptera; family Anthocoridae; genus Orius; species Orius insidiosus. Next base: position 60,131 of record JACGAQ010000822.1, on the reverse strand, counting down.
AGTTTTTAGTTGATAATCACAAAGGAATTTAGAATTGTTTGTTTTATAGTTTATTTTTGAAAACTCGAGAATAGGCTTCAAATTAAGTGATGATAAATGGGGTGATCAATGTCGTTTTTCTACTTTAAAAAATAAAGTATATGTGCTACTTTTTGTAAATGTTGCTTGTGTAACAGATGGTTTAAAGATAGGCTTCGAAAAATATTTGAAAAAGTTAAATGACGGACGTGGGTGAAAGAGCGTCTATCTTTAGGATTTCCCCACCATTTTCGATTGAGTGGAAGGAGGTCGAGACACCGGGCGTCACTTTTTTTCTTTCTTAATAAAAGGCGAGCGGCCCCACGGAGTCCGCCAGTTTCAGTCGAAAGTGTCGAACAGCTTCAGAACTGCAAGTCACCGGAAGGCGCGAGTGCAGTTTTTTTAAAAAAGTGCTGTAATTGAAAAGAAAATTTCGTCTTTATAGTGGACTGAGCGGTGTTATGAGGGAAGACTTCCTCTTCAGAATTAGGCACACATCTTCAGACCATTTTTCAGAACATTTTTCTTTCGTTTAGATAATTATTTAATTAATTAATATTTCTCATCATGGCACTTTCGAGGAGTTATTTTGAAAAGGAGCCATCCTTGAAAAAATCTTCAAATGGTACGTAGCCATTCCATTAATTATTTAAGAACCAGAGGACATTTTATTTCAACCACCTCACAATTATTTCTGTTAGGACCAGCCACTTTAAAAATTTTCTCTGCCATTGAAGATGAAGTTTTGTCACGGCACTTTTAAATATCAAGCCAGAAATTTTGTGTTCTGAAGACCTTGATATGGCCAGGTGGTATCGTGACTCTTTATCAAAAAGTTTTGTCATCGTTCTTAAGTTAGTCAGTGATACCGGCCATCCGTTGCCACTATTTCATCTCATGGCAGAACTATGTATCTTGGACCTAACTGGGGGTTTTCTAAAATTCGAGGGCAAAAACCTACTTTTTTTCCCCAGAAAACTTTATTCCATTTTTTGAATAAGAGTCATTTTATGGCATGACACGAGTCTATCGTGGGATTTTTTTTTTCATGATTTTCTTACTATTTATCAATTTTCAGGTGGACATTTTGTCCCTTTGGTTGTCGCTCTTGTCGGCCTCCCTGCTCGTGGTAAAACAGTACTGTCGCACAAACTCAAAAGATACTTAAATTGGACAGGCCACTGCACAAAAGGTAAAAAGAAACAATTTTTTAACAAATGTTTTAACATAATTTTTCTCTAGTTTTCAGTCTAAGCACTTATAGGAGGAAATATTTTCCGAAATGTGATAGTGATGTTATATTTAATTTGGACGACCCACTATCTTCAACGCTTAGAAAGCAGTGCAACCATGATGCCATCAAAGACACCAAAATTTGGCTCGAAACTGATGGAGATGTTGCTGTAAGTTTTATTGTATTGTGGCAGGTTATGTTAGGGTAACAGCCAGGAAAGGTTATAACCCCACGATTGTAACCTTAAACCCATAGAAATCACCAAAATCACAGTGTAAAATTAACCTTTCCTCTCTTACCTCTGCACTGCACACTTGTGGATAGCATGAAAAGAAAAGTCTGTGGATTTGATTTAAAAATTGAATACATTTTTCTTTTAGATATTGGATGGCACTTATGGTACCGAAGATGTCCGACAGTTTCTAAAAACATTATTCGTTAAAGAATTAGGATATAAAGTCCTTTTTGTAGAATGTATTTTGGATGATGTCAAGCTCATCGAGGAGAACATTCAAGTAAGTTCTTAATTAAAATTGATAATAATTATTAAAATTTTGTCTTTAGGAAACTGTAAGAATAAGTGAAGACTACAAAAATATGGAGGTTGATGAGGCGTTAAAGGATCTAAGGAAGAAAATCAAACTTTTTAGCATGTCTTATGAGACAATCTGCCCGAAAAAGGAGTCTGGAAGTAGCTACGTCAAGTTTATAAATGAAGGTGAAACTGTCACTGCTCATAGACTTGACGGTCCTCATGAGGCGAAAGTGATGGAGTTTCTTTCTTGCTATCGTCCTACAAGAAAAACTCTTTATTTCTCACGAGTAAGTTTTTTTTTTATTTTTTAAGTGCTGGGGTAATTCAAATATTTTTTTAGCATGGAGAAAGTGAGTTCAACCTTTTGGGAAGAATAGGGGGCGATGCTGATTTATCGCCTAGAGGCTTCCAGTATGCTAAACGCCTTGCTGAATATTTTAATGGAGGCAGAACTGAAAATCTTCGAGTTTGGACCAGTGAAAAACTAGAACTAAACAGACTGCAGAAGGAATCCAGGCACCATTGGAACATCTTCAGTCATTCAACGAGCTTGATGCTGTAAGTTTCTTTTCATTCTTAAAATTCATTGTAATTTATTGAAATTTTAGGGTATTTGCGAGGGTTTGACATATGAAGAAATGCAGGAGAAGTATCCTGAAGAGTTTGCTAGAAGGGACCAGGACAAGCTTCGTTATAGATATCCGTGGGGAGAATCCTATGTGGATATTATGGCTAGACTTGCTCCAGCTCTTCTCGCCCTTGAAAGAGAGGAACCTGTTCTCGTAATAAGCCACCAGGCAGTCCTTCGCTGTGTATTAGGCTACTTTCTTGAAACTGAACTCGAAAAAGTGCCTTATCTCAACGTACCTCTTCACACTCTCATTGAGCTGGTACCTCACGGCTACGAATATGATGTCCGCCACATTCGTCTAAATGTCGAGTGCGTCGACACTTTCAGACAGAAACCAACTGTAAGCTCGACCACACCCAATAGCAATTTTAATATATTCTTTTAAAATTTTTAGAACTGCTCAGCAGATAGAAGTTGGGACGATGTACTCATCACGATTCCGAAGCATTATGACACTGTGAATCTCTGGCCTCACAAAAAGTCGCCACCTAAATCTTTAGAAATGATCTCAAGCTTATAAAAGTCCTCTTCTTTATTTAATTTTTTTTAAACATTCAAAATTTTTAATACAAGATGATATGATCAATTTTAACTACAATCAGGAAGGCTGATATTTCCTTTTTTACCTAAGCAATTTTTGTACCCTAAAAATGTTTTAAATTTAATAAAATTGAATTTAAAATTTATTTCAAGTTTACTTATTTTATGTACCTTCCTCCTTAAATTCCAAAGACCTAAGTAGTAACTTCGAGTAGATAAGTTTACGCTTTAAGATAAACTTATATAGGTGTTCAAATGTTATAAAACTACTCTATTTCGTTTTAGGCTTTCGTAAATATTTTTGATAAACTATAAACTAATCCTATAAACTAATTGTCAAGTTTTACATAATTTGAGATGTTTTGAGACTTAACTCTAGAAGAATATACAGGGTGTCCGGAAACACATGGCATACGTCTGGGAGAGCGTTAAAAGTGGTTTTATGAAAAAAAGTTTAATGTAAACCCCCTTAATTTAAATCAAAGAATTTGATGGTGTAGTTTAAAATCCGCCTGGATATACAGGGTGTCCCAGACACAACCTAACTTCGTTATTTCAAATAAGAACCCCTATTTTTTATTTCAGATTCGTAATCTACGCAAAATTTCAAGTAGATTTGACTATTTTTGAGGCCATTTTCGACAACTTTAAAAAATGTCAAATTTTAGCGCTTTTTGCGCTAAAATCCTTTAAAATTGACCTAGGAGACTCGTTTTTTTTGTAAGATTCCAACTATTACCAATCCATGCTTCTTCACGTTCTGCATCACGAGATGTCGTCGCTAACTTCCTTATTCAAATTAAAACCCCAATTTTTTATTTCAGAAATGAAAAATAGAGCATTTTTCAAGAACTTTTTCTTTTGGTCCGAAACCGCTATCTCCATTTTTGAAGGAGTTAGAGCGGTTTTTGTAATTGTGCATGACAAATTCTCCTATGCATCCATTAAAAATTTCTTTGATTATTAAATTTACCTTATTCGATAATGAAAATAAGGTAGGAGGGTGTATTAGCAATGATTGACTAATTAAAAATCAAAAAATTGTATTAAAAAAAATCCGTATTGAAGTTTCTACTTTTTTTAAATTTGAATTTTGAAAGATAATTAAAAATTGTTATAAATTTAAATGACAATTAAAAATTTTATAATTTTAATGACAATTAAATTTTTTATAATTTTTAATGAAGATTAAAAATTGTAATGTAGAATTTTCTACGATTATTGTTGATAAATGTTTTTGTAGGTATTTGAACTTCCTCCTTGAGGAACACCCGCCTACAACAAAAAGACTCGTTTAATTATCATTAAAAATTATAAAAATTAATTAAATTAAAATTAATTAATTAATTAAAATTAATTAATTTAATTATTTTTTAAATACAATTTTTTGATTTTTAATTAGTCAATCATTGCTATTACACCCTCCTACCTTATTTTCATTATCGAATAAGGTAAATTTAATAATCAAAGAAATTTTTAATGGATGCTTAGGAGAATTGCTTACTAAATACTTTTTTATTCATCATAAAAATGTCATCATTTTAAAGGTTCAACTGTCAACTTTGAATTGATACCAAAATCATTAAAATTAAGCCAGTAGTTTAGGAGCTATCCCTGATTAAGTGAAGGCGTGGTTCCAAACTTTTGCTTGCGAGTGTAGATTAGTTTTCCGTTTTGTGGTAAGCCCTTAATTAGACAAAAGAAAATCCATTTTTCTTTTTAAAATAAAGACCCCTCCATTTTCCATCATCCCAAAAAATCACATTTTACCAGGTTTTTGTGCTTTGCCTCCCATGACCGAGAAAACCCTTTTTTCAATAAGATTTTCTGGAGTTTTCCTTGGTTTGGATAGAGAATTTAGGTACCCCCTTTTGTAAAATTTTCCGCCATTTTCCTCACTCTGTTCAGTATTCCCTCGAGGTTGCAAAATTCTAACCGCTTTTCTCAAAACTCAGGCCATAAGTGGTTCTCTTTCCTATGTCTCTTCTCGTTCTCTACCCTATCCCTCTTCTACTTCTCTATCCTATCACTATTCTCTTCCCCTAACCTATCTCTCTTCTCCTTCGAATACGTACGTATTTGCTCAAATTGTGAAATAACTTTTATTTGTGAAATAATTTGTAAAAATTGTTGTCTGGCCAAATGTATGCATAATGTATATTTACCCGACCTAATAATGCCTAAAAGCTATTGGTCCCAAATTTTTAAACTAACTATTATTTTAAGACGGAGAAAACGGCCTCTTCTAGCGGGCGGTATTATCAGTTATAATAGTATCATTTTGGGCCGTTGGAGAGCATCAGACGCACCAACTTTGTTAAAAGCATGCTCATCAAAATTGGGAATTGGTTCTATTTGAGGTAAAAATACATCTGAACGTTTTTTTAAAATAATTTAAATTTTATTCGTGTTTAGTTAGGTACTTAATACAAAATAAGCCTTCTGGCCCATTAATAACAATAAATAATAGTATCAAAAAATAAATAATTATCACAAATTTAATGTTTAAGGTTTCCGAAGCTGACGGATTTGTTGTCGACATCGAAAACGGTGTAGAACTTCCTGAGGAAAACATCACCCAAAATCCATGGTCCGTTCGTCCTTTCGTCCATGACGCTGAGGCCAAGGATGCAAGCTGTTTGATAACCGTCTCTCATCTAAAACAAACACAATCAAAAAGAGGCCAAAAACCACAAAAATCTATGTTTACCTTCATAACATAGTCAGAGGGTTCCAATGTGTATTTTTTCCCTTTGATGATGAAATCGAGGTTCGGGAGCGATCCTACACTGTCGCAGTCAACCTAGAAGAAATAGTTTTTTTCCTTAAAAAATATGCGCAAATTGTTAAGGTGCTTACCTCAGCGATTCCGTGATATTCCTGGGCACCGACAGCGTCGAAAAATCCGTAAATAGCTTCCTGGGAGCCAATTATGAGTGAGGTGCCAGTGTCGGCAATAGCCTGACAACCGTATTCACACCAACTGTTTTCTCCTGCTTGAAAACTTTACAAAAATTATTATTAAAAAACAAATGAAATTTGTTTTTACCCGTCCATTTCGAACTGCCAGTAAGTTTCGGATGTGAGAGGAACCTCCTGGAGCGAACTCGCGTCCACAATCGATTCGTCGATACCTCCGAACAGTATTTCACCGCCTAGACTATCGGGATCGCTAAAAAAATATATTATTTTTTATTACTTTGTTTGGTTTATAATCCAACCTTCCGAGATAAAAAGAGAATTGCCCTTTGGGGATTTGTTTTTGGCGAATCATGTTGTAGACAGGGGGAGTCGCGCCTCGAACAGCAATCGAAGGGAAAGCGAGACCGAAAATTCCGTCAAATTGCGCGTTTCCGAAGGGTTCAGTGCTTTCGGATGTTGTCTCACCGAATACTTGGTTCTTCACTTCAATATCTCCCATCTAACAATAAACATCAATTTATTTACTGCTTTATGTTATGTTTTACCCTCAAAGTGTCCGACGCCATATATCCAGAGACATCTCCCGTTCCGTAAGATATTTGAAATGGGATCCCAGTTTTCTTCAATGTTGAGGATTTATAATCGTTGAAAACATTGTGCATTTCTAGAAATAATCAATCAGCATGTTATATTATGAAGAGTACAGGGGAAAAGTAGGTAACTCGATTTTTTTCCTCCGAAAATGAGTTAACTTTGGATTGTTATGCTTAGAAGGGTGCTGGGTCGGATGAGATAGCAAGAAAAAAGGGAGAAACCGGGCCCAATGCCTCAAATTATCGAGTGAAGTTTCGGTGTACAGGGAAAAAATAAGGTAATCCGATCAAAAAAATTAGTTTTTCTCGAAAGTTGAAAAATCTGGTTTTTCCCCTAAGCGACATTAAAGCAATAAAGTTCTTGTAATATTTATTTTACGTGAATCTCAAAATAGCCTGGGGGTTTTTGGGAAATTGTGGCCTTGAGGCCGTAATCGCAAAAGTTATTTTTTCAACAAAAAACAAAAGGTGTTTTTTACCTACCCAAGAAGTTTGTAGTTGGCTAAAAAAGGCCCAAAATTTAAATAAAATTTTGTTGAAGCTAAAATGGCTTACTAGTAAAATAAGGGTTGAAAAAGCATTTTTTAAGAATGAGAAACTTACGGCATATTTTCGGATTTCTGCATTTTGAAGACGGAATCCATAAGTTGGAAGATCCAGTGTCAAAAATGACATTGAACTTCTGCTCAGGCGTACCGAGAGAGATTTCTCCGTAGTATGCAGCCTTAACAAAAAGTTTAAAATAAAAGGCAAAAAAAGAAAAAGTGAAACTTACGTTCATGTTGTTTTTCAAAACTTCCCTCGTTCCTTTCTTCTGAAGAATAAGGAAGTTTTTAAGGCTTTCTTTGTACTCGACTAAATTTTGACTAAAAGTTTCTTTATCTTTTAGCTCGGCCCTTTTATGCAACTTCACCCTAATAATAAAAAAACAATAAAAAAAATGAGTCTTATTTTTTAAAACAAAAGGTATAAATTTTACCTGACGATGGCATCGCAAGGGATGAAGATCAACGCCCCTAAAAGGAAAACGTACAACGCTTTGCTCATTTTTGAAATGATTGACAGAAAGGGCGTTCTTTTCGTTTATATATCATAATTTTATCATTTTATAAGTACATAATACGTCATCTTTATTTTGTAAGGAGCAGGTCAATTGCTTTTTATAAGTGTTTAATTTATAATTTGTTTATTTGCATTTAGAATTCAACAATAGTGTCCTCTTAACAAATTAGAGGGGTTGGGATTAATCGAAAAATCAGCAATTGGTGCCCTTTCCGTTGAAAGAAGGGCCTTTTGTGCATGTAAATCACCGGTTTTTTCCCCAACCCCTTTTCGCATGGAGGCCTTTTGCTTGAACCCTCTTTAGTAAGCATTTTCTTTGGTATTTCTGTCGAGAAATGCCACAGTTCCAAACCATTTTGGCCGCAGCTCATTTGGGAGATGCTGTTTAGGGAACTTCTTTATACGACCTGGGATTCTAAGGTTGGCAGGTGGTTCTTCTCCAAGCCCTGTCTTTTCACTTTATTCATTTCAGTGTTTTTAGGAAACCCATTTCTGACGGTATTACACAATATTTTCCTTCAGAAAGAAAGATCTGCTACTTTCGTTCAATCGTTAAAAAGTATTTTAGGGGAGTAGGTGGTCGATCGGCTAAGTTGAATGGGGGTGGTCATTCATGTTGAAACCGAGCATTTTGTTTACTTATCGGCAAACGTAAATTGGCCGATTTTCAACTAAAGTATTAACAACTCTCTTAAAAAGGATCGAGGCTTTTATTTCATAAAACGTAAATAATTCCTAGCATGTTTCCTTATCTAAGAGAACGGGGAAAGAATTTTTCAGAAATTGCGGAAATAAATTAGTAGATTAAAATTTAAAAGCCTCTTGAAATTTTTTTGTTTCTCAAAAGTATCCAGTCTGAAAAAATGAATTACAAATTTTTTTATTAATTAAATATAAGTAGGTGGATGAAGTCATGCTGTAATATTATAAAATTAGATTTTAATTACATAAGAGAATATTATGATTTGGAAAAAAAATGAAATTTTATAGATGGGTTCTAGGGCCTTAAGGGTCCGTTATACCACATAATACGGCGGCGTTTTTTCTTTGAAGTTTTGCTCGAATTTTTCGAGAAAACTTGATTTTTTGATTTTTTTTTCCATTTTAGTTGGATGTAGGGCACATTTATTTACCTAAATACAAAAGATTTTTTTTAACGTCAATTTTTTTAATGAAATATATATAAAATACCTAAAATTCGTTAAAACGAGTTTGTATTTAAATTTATAAGTATTTCATAAAGGTTACGGCTAAAAAAGTTTTTCCCTAACAACCGTCAATTTTTTGTAAATTGGGAGCAAATTCAAACACTTGATAAAATTGCAGTTTTTAGCTTCGTATAGTTTCGGTAGTTTCTCTTAAATTGCTGCTCAATCAAAAAGAAAAAACCAACAGTTTTCTCGCAAAATTGGGGCGAAACTTCAAAGAAAAACGTCCCCGTATTAAGCGGTACTTAAGGGGACCGATTCCTGTTTAGTCTCATTTTGGTGGAGTGCATAATAATTCATACTGTATGACGTTTTGACGGTTAACCTGTGGAGAGACCAAACGTCAAAATGTATAAATTAGGGGGCGGAGCCTCCGACAAATGACCGTGGAATATGTGTTTAAAAATATTGTGTAAAAAATCAAGTTAAAACAATGAAGAAAAGAGGGTTCGTAGTCAGAAAGACCAGAAAATTTGGTAAACAGGGTGTTTTTTTTTGTCCAAAAGAAGGCGGGGGCGGGGGTTAGATGGAAGGATAATTAATAAGAAATTTAAACAAAATTTTAATTTTATTGTCTATTGTCTACCTACAGCAGCACTGATGAAATTTTTAGGTAACCAGGAGGTGGAGGTGTTCAAACCGTAGTATATTTAGATTAAGCCTGATAGGGATGAGAAGCCCTCTGGAAACAACTACGTGGTCTCCTAAGCTTGATTGACCTATTCCGTTGATTGCTCCGTGCATTTCAATAAAGCAAGAGCCCGGGCAGTAATCAAGAGCTAAAGTCCTCATGTTCCCCTGGTACATCTATTACTAAAGCCACAAAACATCAGTCTTCCACCGGGAGGGTGGGAGAGAAAGGTCGACTCACGAAAGCTTTTGTCTCTTCGGGTCAGAAACGGGCTTTTTCCCTTATTAAAACTTTTCAAAAAGTACACGCGCGTTGAAAAGGCCCTTCGAAAATGGCTACTTTTCTTTACAGCTCCACTCATACAATGTTCAAAAAACAAGTTTTTAATGAAGAGGTCGCAAATTGAAGAGACTTCCACATTTCCCTGCTATTTTTTTTTTCTCCATTTCGAAATAAAAAGACCATAAATAATCATATGGACATTTTTAATTGTTTACTTCCCCAATTCAAGTTTTATCTCGATCGCAGGGCTTTTCAAAATGAATTAGGTTAAGAACTGAGATTAAAATAAATTCAAACTGTCGTTAAAGTGTACGTAAAGATTTCTCCCAGGGATAAGAAAACTTAGTTTGGTGCGAGAGGGTGCCCCCGCGATATTTCAAACCCTTGGAAAATCAAGTCTGGGTCGCTTTTTACGTAATTTTTATCACGGACCGTTTCTTTAGCGGGAGGTAGGTGTGGGTCGACACGAAACGAAATTGGAGTAATTTTTAAATTATAGACCTCCGGAAAATAACGAAAATAATGATTATTAATACCGCAATCACGTAAACCTCGTTAATAAAAAAGTAAATAAATAAAACACTTTACAGATCAGTGAATTTTTATTTGCTTTTGAGGTTAAAAAAATATGTCTGGGGCAGGCCACTACCGTACTTATTAAGGTGTCATCATTTTGTGACATAAATATTGTTATTTTTGATGCTAAAAGCTAACAAGGGAGAGAGGATAAAAAAAAAAAGGATACCCCACGACCGGTTTCGGCGTATACGCATCATCAGGTGGAAGATTTCCTTATCTTTCCATTCTCTCTACTATTTTAATAGACCCTTTCTCTACCATTTTTAAAAATCTCAAAAAAAGCTTCTGATGTTTTTTTTTTATATGAAAGGAAGATTTTTTTAAAATTTTGATGAAAAATGGATAAAAACTGCGGCCTTGAAGTTTTCTAAAAAAAAAAAAAAAACTGACGACGGACGGCAGGAAACACAGATAACTTCGGTATAGATTACTAATAAATTTTCCTCTACAGGTCCTTGGAGACCCTCTCTCTATAACCAGATATTGAAGGTAATACAAAAACTGCTCTTTGAGAAGTTACATCTAAGAGAAAATTGATGGATTTAACAACCACCGATTTAAACACCGGTTACATTAATAACAAAAATAACAACAACTGATTTTACAACCCCGTAGTGCGTACCATTACTCGTCCTCGATGGTGTAATGGTTAGCACAGCGGAGATCCATTCTAGAGATGCGGGTTCGAGTCCTGCTCTGTGCAAATTTCTACTTTAAATTAGATTCTCTTTGAGAAGTTATGTGTTATTAGTGACGGACCGTTGGCGCCATAGGCAAAGACATTATCGGTAAAGACCTTTTATTTTAATCCTTCTGTAATCCCATCTTTAGTTAATTTTTCCAGGATAACACAATTTTTCGGAAAACATTCGATATTTAGACCCTTCATTTTGAAGTTTGATAAGGCATAAATAATAAAAAAATAAAGAAACCTTCACAATGAACCATTGACGTGAACAATTAAAAAATCTAGGAAAACAAGCGATTTTGATTATTATTGTATTTGATCTTGAAAATTGAGAAAATAAAAGAGACAATTAGTTATTGCGCAGTTAATTAGTAAACTGATGTAATTTGAAGGATTTTTAAGTAATACCTTATACCGTTTATTGATTTAGATCTTACTTTTCTGTTTTTTAATTGTGTTCCATATTTGTTTGTAGATTAAGGATAGGTCGAAGTCCGAAAATCCGTGCTTCGCTAACGAACCCTGAAGCCTGACCGGACTCCCTAATTATTTCAATTAGACAACCCTCGCACTCGGTTCATTAACTCCCTCAACCGTATTTGAGATATTTTTTTTCTTTACATAAATATTGAATTCAGTAATTTTTTTTAGGGTTTTTTCCTTGTTTGGCTTTGTTGCCACAAAAAGTACCGGTCTCGCTGGGGATGAGGACTTCCTCTAAGTGGGGCAATTAATTAATTTTTCATCTCTACTATCGAAGGTAGAAGAAAAAGGGAAATCATCGCCCAATCAGGCCACACCGTCCGAGCAGGAAAATTTCTGCCTGCTATAGAATTTTTTTCCCCAATGAAATCTGATCAAGATGAACGTATTTTATTTAAATATTTAAAATTCTCTTATGAATTTGTTGAGCCATAGATTGGCATAATTTTAGAAAATTTCAATTTCTCCTTGTTAGCAGGTATGCAATTAAGCATACCAATTTTCAGAGATAAAATAAGAGTATTTCGTCACGTTAGTTCTAAAACCGGCTATGTCATTTTTCCTAGGTTTTCAGGAGAGCCAAAATACGGATTAATTACTCATTGGAATCAATGCATTATCTGTTGGCTAAATCGTAAACTAGGCGTTTTTTTGTTGGTGATAGGGTTAAACTACCAACGGAATTCGATTCTACACAAAATTTACCATCAGAAACCATCAACTGTTGGCTAAATCGTGAACTACGCGTTTTCTGTAGGTGATAGGGTTAAACTAACAACGGAATTCGATTCTCCACAAAATTTACCATCAGATACAATGCCAAACTCAAAATTTACAAAAAATGACTTAGCCGGTGTTAGAACTAACAATATGGTACTGTGGTGAAGCTTGGACCAATAGTAGCGCATTAAATAAAACTTTCGGGGTCTGGAAGATCTTCCCCACAAAACATGGAGGGTGTTACAATAACTTCAATTTGAGGATATTAATTATAAATGGTATGGTAAGTCGTTAACTTCAAAAAATCTCTATTTAAAAATTTATCCCTACAATTTTAAAAATGTTTTATTTTTCTTTTAATATTTGGTAGTAAGGTCAGCTTATTCTGTAATGTTACGCCTTCAATAACCCTCTTTGATCTTATAATTAACTTAGGTGGAGAAACAGACTTTATTTTAACCGTCTGTTAATTAACTAAGCTACCAAACGGCGCGATATTTGATTTTCAGAGCAAAGGATGAACATATTTTATTTAAATATTTAAAATTCTCTTATGAATTTGTTGAGCCATAAATTGTTATAATTTCAGAAAATTTCAATTTCTCCATGTTAGTTTTATTAACTAAAAACTAATTCTCAAGCAATTAAGCATACCAATATTCAGAAATTAACAAGGAGGGCCCAATAGTGAACTCAAACCTGGGCTAATTACCTCTGGGAGGAACAGTTTATTAAATAGCAATTAATTTATAAATACAAATGACTTCCAGAATCATGGAAACGTCTAGGCTTATGAAATTCGAAACTGATTAAACATAATTTAAATTGTTCGGACGAATCCACCTGGGTATTAAATTTCAAGAGTGAAATTATGAAAACGAAATGAAAACCACTGGTGCCTTTATTATGGAGAAGGAATATTTAGCATGTAAAGGGGTAGGATTAATTAAAAAAAAAAGTACAGCAGAGCTTCATAGATCATATTTACTCAAGGTTTATCATAATTTTGAGCCTTAATGTAGCTGCTAATGCCTTACTAACAGTGGGGCTGAACACTACTTATAATAAAATATTTATAACAATTTATAATCCATCCTATTCAGTAAAACAGTTGCGATATTACCTTTCCTGGGAGGGGGTTGTTCCCCACCTTGTTGACAAAATGACAGAAAGAACAGAGTGCAGTTTAAGTACAGAGTCATAAAAGAGTTTTGAAATGTTTCAATGGCACAAAACAATGGGCTTCCTAAATAGGAGTCGATAAAACTTTTAATTTCTCACGCACAGTAAATTCGAGCTCATTAACATATATTTTGCGTTTTAAATTATTTTGCTTTTGTCAAATTTTAAACAATATAAATTAAGTAGTTTGTTAACCTGATAAATAAAAATAGGATAGCTTTCATTCACGCTTGTATATTATGTTCATTACGATAAAAATTGACCACAGATAAACATATTATACCGAAAACAAATTTTTACTTTCATTTATATAAACAAATAAATAAATATAAAAATAAAAGTCTTAAAATTTTATGAAAGAAAAAAAAAATTTGGAATGGGTCCTATATTTTCTTTACATTTTCACATTTTTTAATAATATCTTTTCTTTTTTAGAGGTGCAAATGCGACAGCTGATTCATCGACGTTGAAGATGGTGTAGAAATTACCTAAAAATGAATCTCCAAGAATCCAAGGTGGGTTGAAATTTTTCGACCCGGAAAATCCAGTCGTGCAAAGATCGGAGTAGTGGCCTTTGTACTATTTAGAAATCAATAATTAATTATAAAATGTTTTTAAAATTTTCTTTTTAACGTACCACAGTAACGTAGTCTTTTCCTTGTAGGACGTAGGGTTTTCCATTTATGTGGAAAGTTACGTTGGGAAGAGAATCAACGGACTTACAGTCGACCTAAAAAAAGTTTCTCATTAGTTTTTTCCTTGTTTGCAATGCCAAAAACAATTAAGACTCAAATTCTTGGAAAAAAGGCAGGAAATCATCGAAAACAAAGTTTAAATAGTATAATTTTGGGGGAAAATCTTTCAAAATTTGGCTAAATTTGAATAAATATGGAGGGACAATAAATTCTCTTTAAATATTGAAATGAGTGCTCCAAACCAACTTAAGCAGTTGTAATCTTGTTTAAAAGAAAAAAAAAAAAAAATCAAATTTACAATTCCCATTCCGTGGTCGTCTTCGACTCCGATCATACGATGGATTTCTTGAACAACTTCAAGCGGCGCGACGATCGCAGAAGTTCCAGTGTCGGCTATCGCATCGAAATAACGGTCACCAACCGGAAGAGAATGATAGTAATCACCGTAGACACTTTTTTTGTCAACGGTTATCCTAAAAAAGTGAAAAATAAGACAATTACGTTTATTCAATGATTACTTGTCAACAGTGAATTGCCAGTAGCTGCGTTCATTAAGAGGAATATATTCAATATCTTCAGGATCGAACATTTGGTCGTTCCAACCTCCAAAAACCATTTCTCCGCCATTATAAGAGTCTTGATCTCTAATTAAAAAAATTAATAAAGCCTTTTCTTGTTTTAAGCTCTTAATACCTGTTCATGTAAAATGAAAAAATGTTTTTCTCTACAAGTCCTTGATCCATCATCTCATAAAAGGGAGGGCGAACATTGTTTTCTGCTATACTGGGAAATCCGAGGCCGAAAATTCCGTCGAATTTTATAAAAGCGAATCCTGAACCAGGTAAATCTGTTGCTTCTCCGAATGTTACGTTTTCAACTTTAAGGTAGTTAATCTGTAAGTTGGTGTCAAAATATGTAAAACTTTTTTTTTCTTTGTTCATACGGTTAAAGTATCAGTGGAAAGGACTCCTGTCATTTCTCCTTTACCGTACAAAAGCATGATCTCTTCTCCGTTCCTTTTGTACGTTCTGGAAGCGTAGCTGTCATAAACATTGTGATTAACTAAAAACAAAATAAAATTAATTAGTACTTAAGATGGTAATACCCCAGACCCGCAACGATCACCAGGAGAGCATCGCGATATCGCGTCAGGCCGTTCAGTGTCTATTTTTACCCATTTTCTATTATTTTAATTATTTCATAGTGTACCTTTTATTTAAGGTTTTCGCCACGGATAAACAAATTATAAGGAAAATCAGCCGCTGTTTATTTAACAGCGTATCAAGTAAAAGTACTGGTTTGAAGAGCTTCCAACGAAAACTTCCTTAAAGAGAAGTATCTATATAGGAGGGGGAAGTATAACGGAGGGGACGTAAAACGTAGTGGGAAGTATATGGGAGGGGAAGTATAACGGAGGGGGAAGTATATGGGGGGGGAAGTATATGGGAGGGGGAAGTATAACGGAGGGGGAAGTATAACGGAGGGGAAAGTATAACGGAGTAGGAAGTATAACAGAGGGGGAAGTATAATGGAGGGGGAAGTATAAAGGAAGGGGATTTAGTAGGGAGGGAAAGTATAAAGGACAATTTTGCAAGTTTGTTTTTGCGAAAAATTTTCCGGGTTTTTTTTTTTTTCGAAAAATTTTCCGGGTTTTCCTTTTTTTTTTTTTTTTTTTTCAAAAATTTTTTAAGTTCTTTTTTTCAAAAAATTTTCTAAGTGTTTTTGTCAAAAAAAAAAATTTTTTTTTCGAAAAATTTTCCGGGTTTTTTTTTTTTTTCTTTCTTCTTCTTTTTTTTTTTCGAAAAATTTTCTAAGTTCTTTTTTTCGAAAAATTTTTTAAGTCTCAAGGTAGAAATAATGGGCTCTTTGGCCTAGGGATGTGCCTCTCGTAAAGGGTAGAAGTACAAAATTTCTCCCTACTAAAAAAAAATTAATGATTAAAAAGTGGCAATTTTTTGCACCAAAAATTCTTAAAAAATATAAGGAGTAATTGGTGAAAAGTTGGTGAAAATCGGATTAACGGTTCGGCCGCAGCGAATTTTTTAAAATTTCAAACAGACATATCTCCGCCATTTTTTCGAAATTCAAAAATCGCCCTCGTCATATTCTTCTTCACCGGCTAAAGAAATTTGTGTAAAAATTTGGTGAAAATCGGATGAAAACTGTGGCCGTAAAGTGTTCCGGAAAAAAATGCTACGGAGTGCCGGACGGCCGGCCGGAACCACAGACAAAGTTGAGATCGGTAAAGATCAATATTCGATTTTACCCTCCGGACCCGGAAGACCCCTCCCCAAAAACCCGACATGGAGGGTATCACAATAACTTCTTTAAGGAAGTTAAAATTTCAAAAAAATAGAAAGAAAACGCAATTGTTTCATTGAAAAATTGAATTATAAATCATTATTCAGAATTAATTTCATTAGGACTATACTCAAACGATATTTAAATAAATATGTAATTATGTTTTTTGTCGAAAATTGAATTCCATTTGGTGTGCCGCGATATTGCGACATCGGTGTAATAACACGGAACTTAGAATTTGCTCCAAAATGGAATCAAGGGGCTCAGGTGGTGGTTTCCACCATGTTACTTTGGCACCCGTGAATTCGCCAGAATCGATACAACAAAATTACTCAAGGAAATCAAACTTACGACAGATTCGGTTATAACACTTAGATGAAGGAATCCAAAGGTTTGAAGATCCTGTGTCGAAAATAACAAGGAATTCTTGCTCGGGCGTTCCTAAAGATATTTTCCCAAAATATTGAGCCTGGTTGAAATAAATTAAAGTCTTAATTAAGAAAAAAAAAAGAAAAAAACTTACATTGTTGTAATTTTTTAAAGTTTCTTTCACACCTTGACTTCTCAGAAGGACGTTGTATTCATAATTGTCAAGGAAACTTTCTCTCTCTGCTATATGTTCGTCGATATGTTTCGCTCCTTTTGTCAGCTTAACCAAAGGTACGCTTTGAAAAGAATAATTTTAAAATTAGCTCATGAGGATGTTGATGATGGGCAGCCAAATGTTGTTTAAAAAACAACCAACCAGCCCATCATCAACATCCTCATATCAAACCACAGCCACCATCAACTTTGTGAAAATTAGCTCAAAAATAATTTACCTGATAAAAGCGTAGGTTAAATGTAAGGTTAATGCGAGAATTAAAAATTTCATCTTGACTTTTCCTGTATTCCGCATTACGTTTTCTTTTATATTCAATTTTTGAAGAGTCTTCTCGAAATTACGTGATTAAAATAGTTCTCCGGACCATAATCTGATTTAGATAAGCGGCTTTTGACAATAACCACTTAATATCGAGTACTTAAATTACATAATTAATTATAGAATGGCTACTTACATCTTAATAGGTTCATTAAAGCAGGAATTATAAATTCTAAATTAATTTATGACCTCATACTCGAATTTTTTATTCATTTTTTTTTAAACGGGGAAAGATATTAATAAATAGCTAATTAAGCTTCTATAAAATATAGGTAATTAATTATACCTGGGGATATTTTTAGGAATACAACGCTTCTTGCTGTGTATCACGCATTATGGCCATCGAAACCAAAAAAATTACCTTCTTCGTCAAAAAATAATCTAGAGTGAGTGAACTTCTCAAGAAATAATTGTTCTTGTTTGCAAGTAAAAATTCAATAAAACTTCTTTTTTAATATTTAAATTAAAAAATTAGTTTGGAGATTGTTAGCCAGTCTGCCAACGTTGCACATTAGCCAGTGATCAAAGAGGTCGAGGAAATTAATTTGGTTCTAATTGTGTGGCCCGTTAAATGGGAAGCATTAATGAGAAAAGTTTTGAACGTGAAAATCGATTGTTGGAGAAAAAAAAGATCATTAACGTTTTGTCGACTAAACATTCTAAATAGGCTTCAAAACGAAATAATCCTGCGTTCGAGGGATGAAAAAAAAATCGTTTAAATTCATGCTTATCAAAAAGTTCCCTTACAAATAAGGTAATCACATTACGTGTTATATACGATCCACTTTTACCAAACGGGAGGCTTAAGCAATAAATAAACGGATTGAGGGGAGTTAACTTTTACGGTTTATATGAGAGTGGTGAGAGGAGGGTGGAGTAAGACTATTATGCTGATTGGTAGAAATATGTTCCCCGCGTCTCAGAAGAGTGAAACCCCTTTTCTGTGAGACTGAATGCTAATTTCGAATTTGTATTCCAATCATCGATTTCCTCGTTGTTTATTCTAACTTTCCAATGTCAAATCAATTCAGAAATTCCACGGTTTAACTTGTTTGATCAAGGTATTCCAAATATGTATTCAACATTTTCTGCCCGGAAGAATATTATTTTCGAACAAATTTAGGGTGTTTAATTTTACGAAAATAAATCACGGCTCATCTCTAGAACGTCAAATTTTGAGAAATGGACGTGGAAAGCGAGAGTTTTCTGCAGATAAAACCGAGGAAAACCCTCTAGACTCTCCAATTTTTTTTGAAGTCCAAAAAATTGCCTGTCAAAAAGGTCCGAAAGACCTTTTCCTTCTTAGACAGAAGAAAATTAAAAAAAAAAAAAAAAACAATTCCATTCAAAAGGAGGTTAAAAAAATCGAGAAGCTTGATACTATTATAAGACATAGATAGCTCATATCAACAAAATATTCTTATTTTAAAAATTTGAATAAATAAACGTTTTGTTTTCCATTGTTTTTTGAAAAAATAGGAAGATAAACTGAAATATAAATCGTTACCTACTTTTATTTTTTTTTTAATAGTCGATGAAAAGCACTCGACATGTTAAGTTACAGAGAATTTCTTTTAGTTTTGTATGCTTGTATTTATTTTTATCAATATTCGATCGTAGATCCTAAGGAAAAGACGAATGATACTTGTTTCGAAGACATCGACGAAACCTACGATTTTATTATTGTTGGCGGTGGTTCAGCCGGTAATTTTTACCAAAATAAATTGTGATTTTTATTATTTTTATGTCAGGATGTGTCCTTGCGTCAAGACTGTCGGAAATAAGTAAGTGGAAAGTCCTTCTCTTGGAAGCAGGAGGTGAAGAAGGGTTTGAAATTCAAGTTCCCGCTTTGGCGCCTTTTGTGTTGAATTCCTCCTATAACTGGAATTACACGTCCACGCCTCAGAAAAACTCCTGTTTATGTAAGAAAAGTTTTATCTAATATTTAAATTTTGGAGTTTTTTTTAAATAATTTTTTTTTAACAGCAAGGCAAGGGGTATGCGATCAACCTAGAGGTAAAGTCCTTGGCGGATCGAGTTCCATAAACGCCATGATTTATTTAAGGGGAACGCCACAGGATTACGACGAATGGGAAGAAATGGGAAATCCAGGTAGACATTTTTGTATAAAAACTAGCAGAAAAAATAGCACATAGCACACCTGATGTTATCCAACTTCTGACGTCACGAGATTCAAGGAATTGACTACATATTCGCAGAAGCATTGCATTATTCCTTATGATGATTATAACTTGGGAGCCATTGTTTTTATTCGTTCATTTAAGGTTGGGGTTGGAAGTCTGTTGAGAAATATTTTCTTCTTTCGGAGAACCAAACGAATCCATCTTTCTTCACACGATACCACAGCAGAGATGGATACTTGACTGTCAGTAGTAACAAGGTCGAAACAAAATTAGCTGATGCCTTCGTTGATGCTGCCAAATCTCTAGGCTTTGACGTAAGTTTAATAAAGAAAAGCGAAATACCAAATAACAAACAACTTTTAATTAGGAAATTGATCTCAACGGTGATCGTAGACAAGGAATAATGAAATATCAAGGAACTATCAGAGCAGGGAAAAGGTAACAACAGTCTTGACTTAATTTATCGCTTTTGATTAAACGAATTCCCTGGTTTAATTAGTGGAAATTTAATATTTCTCTTGTTTCTACAGTGTTAAAATGATTATAATTTCAGATGTTCATGCAACAAAGCATTCCTCTATCCGGCGAGGAATCGCAAAAATCTAGACGTCGCTAAAAAAGCGACTGTGACCAAAATAGTGATCGAAAATAAAACCGCTGTGGGCGTCACGTTCGATAAAGATGGAAAAACAAAATTCATCAAGGCTAAAAAGGAGGTTCTTTTATCTGCGGGTGCTTTTAATTCCCCACAGCTTCTTTCCATCTCGGGGATCGGCCAAAATGAAGAGTTGAAAAAACACGGGATCGAAATCGTCAAAGAACTGCCTGTGGGTAAAAACTTACAGGACCATCCTAGAGCGTTCATTCCCTTCGAGACTGAATATGGTTACTGCAATAAAAAGTTCTTTTCGTCTCAATCGATATTCGATTTCGCATCCAAGTCGGACGGGCCTTTAACAACATCTTACGGGCACGAGGCTTTAGCGCTTTTTAACAGCACAGAAGCCACAGATGGAAGGCCAGATATCGAAATGATATTCATAACTTCCATTCCACCGGGAGATAGATGCGGTTGGATCAGTGGAGGTAACAGGTTTTAATTGTTTACCTTTTTAAGTAAGATTTCAGGTTATCCTGCTCGGCCTAAAAGTAGAGGGGAAGTAAAATTGAAGTCTAAAGATCCATATGATTATCCTTTGATTGATGTGAATTATTTAAGCGACCCTTACGATTTGAAATTGCTTAAAGAATCGATAGATTATAACGTAAAAATATTCAAGAGTGATTCAGTTCAGAAGCTGAATCCGAAGGTCGCCCGGGACCTTATTCCGAACTGCCCTCAGGATTTGGAAAGCCCGGAGTTTCGTGAATGTTTAGCGCGGGAGTACACGGAAAGTGGATATCATCCTTCAGGAACTTGTAAAATGGGGTCTGACGGAGTGGTCGACCACCATCTCAAGGTCCACGGGATCGAAAAGTTGCGAGTCGTCGACGCATCCATTTTCCCGACTCTTCCGTCGACCAACATCAACCCGATCGTAGTCATGGTCGCCGAAAAAGCTGCTGACATGATCAAAGAGGAATACGGAGAGAAAAAAGAAGAACAAAATGTCTATTAACTTCAATCACAAATTGGACAAAATAGGGTGTTTGAAGAAATTTCACTTTTATACTCTCACAGTGTTTTCAACTAGACGCCTATATAAAAGAAGTTTCCGTATAAAAATAATACGTTTTGCGGTCGAGGGAAGACCGTAGGCAATTGCTCCTTCTAATTTATTACTCGCCTTAAAGGACTCGGATCTGAAAAAGAGCTATCTCCCTCTTTTTTCTTCTTCTTCTTTTTCTTTTCATCTATCTTTTCCTCCCTTTTTCTCGCTCTTTTGCACAAGTGTGGGGTTGGCCCGGAGCTCCGTTTGTTTGTCCGGCTCCGACTCCTTATATCGGCGACCTGTCTCCTCGACCCTTCTTGTTTGTGTTGTACCACTTAACCCCGGCTGAGCAACTTTATCCCGGGGCTAAGCTTTGTGTCAAGTTACAAGACTTTTCCTCGCAAATTTCACAAATCCAAATCTCTTAAAACCATCGTACATTCTTATAAACATTTTAACTCTGATTTTGACACAATAAAAGGTTTTGAATGAAACTTCTATCTGTGTACCGGGCAACAAACAAAAATAAACCTCTTTTCCTGAAAAATTTTACATTTTAGAAGATTATGAAAACATTTTTCCAGCTTGATGTAGAAGTAATAAAATAAAAGTTTATAAGGAAAAAAAATACACAAAGAGTTTGAAAATATTGTTTTTTCACTCCCTGTACTCCAAGAAACTCTTTCAAATCGAAAAAAAAAAAAAATTCAAGCTTTGATGTTATTCTAGATTGATCCTGCAAAGAGAAATGTCTTTAATATTCAAAGAAATAAATATTGGATAAGTTTTTTGTTTTCATTGGCTACTTATCATTATTCTCAAAGTAGAAAAGAAATTTTCATACCTACTAAAAGATTAAGAAGCTTTGAAATAAACCTAATTGTATTCAATTAAGGGTAGAGAGATCCATGGTAGGGCAAAAGTAATCGATTACGTTCTTAATCATGTAATCCTATACAAAAAAGTAATCAATTACCAATTATTAATCATTAATCTGTAATCGATACATGCATAAATGTGTCATATTACGGTTAACTGATTACTTCTTCGTGATGATTACATGATTTAGTAATCGATTGCACCATGGAAGAACTTTTAACCTATGGAAAACTGAGTCGCACAATTTTTTTTTTTTCACATAAAGACAATGGTGTGTTTCACGGAGGCTAAAAATAAAAGAATATAAATAGCCTCATGGGTGTAGTTTTTATGGATCCATCAGAAAAAACGGGTAAGTAGTACAAGCGAACATTTCGTGTAAAAGTTTTGTTTATTTTTTTTCACCCCATTTTCTTTGGAGAGTCAAGAGTGAATACGTCGAATCCAACCGTTCGAGTAGATTGAGGGTCGTTCTCGATAGTTGAGTGGTGATTGGGATTAAAATGACAATTAATCCCGTCACATTTTGAATTTATCACTTTTCAATCTCTTAATTAAAGGTTTTTATGCATGTAAAATGACTTTAATCAATGGATGTAAATAATCAATCCGAACACCTGATAAAACGGGTTTTCTAGACCAAAAAGTCGAAAAAAATATTCAAAAACTCGTTAAAAAGGGCCCTCAAACGTAAGAACCCGAGTAAAAGGGTGTTTTAATCGAGGAAAACTATCCAAAACGGTAAAAAAAAAAGCATCTGAGAAAACGGGTTTTCTAAACGGAAAATCGAGGAAAACGACCGGAAATGTGAAAAAACCAATAATGGAGGAAGATATGACTGTGATAAGGGGTATCTCACGTCTCGTTTCGGCTTAAAAAGCCTTGTCAGGTGAGCTATTTCCTCTGCCACTTTTTCTGTAACTTTATCCTGAGAGACTTCCTGGGCACAGCGGGAACCAAGCAGTTTCTCTGAAGCCCACCGTTTCCAATGGTTCCCCAAGAGATAGAGCACTCTTTTTGCCATAGTCCCATAAATTGAGAGGTTCCTTTTCCGTCGTAAGATAATTAGAGATATAAAAAATATTTTGTTTAAATTTTTAGATAAAAATTAGGCGAAAACTTTCTTAAAACGCGATCACATAAAAAAATATTAGTCCTTGTATTTTAAAATAAATCAGATTGATCTCACGCTATGGGGTTTCTGTTTGAAAGAATCTTTTTTTCAAGAAAATTTACTCAAGACATAAAAGTTCTTTAAGACGTGACTTTATGCTGCGACAGTTTGTTTAAATAAAAGAGTCGGTATTGAGCTTATCAACGTTTTTATTATCAAGTTACCATAGAGTTTTAATAAATTCAAGTTTGACATGGCGAATTTCTTTTCCGATAACGCGATAAAATATGAAAGAATTTTTTTAACTGCTTGTATTCACGGAAGGAAAACTCGTAGGAAAAAGGGGTTGGGATTAAATTTAATTAATTTTGAAAATTAGTTTTGTCCCATTATGCCTGCCTGTGACAGTATCCGACCCGCAACAAGGTGTACATCGATAACCTTCCTCCTAACTAAAGCCATTGTGTTTGCCTAATTGATATCTCATTAAACGTTAAATTTAAGGCTTCATTAATTTATAAAAAAAAATTATCTCAACAACTAATTTACCAACGCCTCGGCAATTTATTAATTTATGAGTAAATTAGAACTTTTTCCAAAAATCGGGTGTATTCAAATTCTACACAACCATTGGAATTATAGGATGATTATCGAACAAAAAGAAAAACAGAGATTTTACTATCAAAGATTTAACCAATAATAGAGGAAGAAATGACTGTGATAACGGGTCTCACGACGTTTCGGCTTAAAAAGTCTCTCAGGTGAGCTATTTCTCTATCACAATCATTTCTATCTTTTCACTGTGAACTATCTCCGAGTGCTTTAGTGGATCAGCGGGAAGCTGGAAACAAATCTGTCATAAAAATTAAAAACCAATAATGAGGTGGTGAGTGGCTCTATCTCTTGGGGAACGGTGCGGCGGTGAGCTTAGGGAGACGGTTTGTTTCCAGCTTCCCGCTGTATCCACTAAAGCACTCGGAGATAGGTTCACAGTGAAAAGATAGAAATGATTATGATAGAGGGAATTAGCCTGACGAGGCTTTTTAAGCCGAAACGCGTCGTGAGTACCCGTTATCACAGTCATTTCTTCCTCTACTATTGGTTAAATCTTAGATAGTAAATCAATAACTTGCGGAATACGGCAATAAAAATTAAAAGTAAAAAACAGAGATCCAGATACCCGAAAACGCAAATCGTCTTCATTTTTGGGATTTTCAAAACTGTCCTCAACTAATCGGGCTTTTTTTAAAACCCATTTTTAATCATTTTTTTATCAGAATTTTATTTTTTTTCCCCCACATAGTTTACCAATTCACAATAAATTCAATCTTAAATATTGAGCAAGAATAAATTAATTATGAAGTATTTAATTGATTCAATTCTTATTGTTATTTTAGATAAAAATAAAGGCTTTTATGGTTTTTCACAATGAAAACTCGAGGATTATCTCTTTTTTAATTTTTTGCTTGTTAGCTCATTTTCCTATCCATTGAACAGGTATGAATTTTAAAAAATATTAATTGATACTTTTTATTGGAATTTTTAGAAAAGTGTGAAAAAATCTCCAATTTTTCAAACCATTATATTTTATTTTGAGGACATTTTAGAATCGCTGAAAAACTATTATAATGTTAGTTTAAAGCGTGTAATGATTACATTTTTCATATATTTTCAAGAAAGGAAAAAATAATGGACGGATCCTGAATTTATGATGAAGCTGAACTTTTCAACTTGAACATAAAATGTTAAAAAATAAAGAAATCGATCTAAAATTAATAAATCACGATGCTTTTGAGGAAGAGAGATAAAATAAACAGTAGTTGAGGAGCAAAAGTTCCACGCTACCTTCCCGCCGATTCCATCAAATCAACGTGCAGAGGAAGAAATGACTGTGATAACGGGTATCTCACGACGCGTTTCGGCTAAAAAGTCTCGTCAGGTGACTATTTCTCTATCACAATCATTTCTATCTTTCTCTGTGAACTTATCTCCGAGTTTGGATACAGCGGGAAGCTGAAACAAAGTCATACAAATTAAAAACCAATAAGGTGGTGAGTGGCTCTATCTCTTGGGAACGGTTGCGGCGGTGAGCTTAGGGAGACGGTTTGTTTCCAGCTTCGCGCTGTATCCACTAAAGCATCGGAGATAGGTTCACAGTGAAAGATAGAAATGATTGTCATAGAGGAAATAGCTCCTGACGAGGCTTTTAAGCCGAAACGCGTCGTGAGATACCCGTTATCACAGTCATTTCTTCTCTACTATTGGTTAAATCTTAGATAGTAAACAATAAACTTTACGGACGCAATAAAAATTAAAAGTAAAAACAGAGTCCAGATACCCGGAAAACGCAAATCGTCTTCATTTTTGGGATTTTCAAACTGTCCTCAACTAATCGGGCTTCTTTTTTAAAAACCCATTTTTAATTTTTTTATCAGAATTTTATTCCCCCCACATAGTTACCAATTACACAATAAATTCAATCTTTTAAATATTGAGCAAGAATAAATCACTTAATTATGAAGTATTTAATTGATTCAATTCTATTATTGTTATTTAGATAAAAATAAAGGCTTTTATGGTTTTTCACAATGAAAACTCGAGGATTACACATCTCTTTTTAATTTTTTGCTTGTTAGCTCATTTTTCCTATCCATTGAACAGGTATGAATTTTTAAAAAATAATATTAATTGATACTTTTATTGGAATTTTTAGAAAAAGTGTGAAAAAATCTCCAATTTTTCAAACCATTATATTTTATTTTTGAGGACATTTTAGAATCGCTGAAAAACTATATAATGTTAGTTTAAAGCGTGTAATGATTACATTTTTCATATATTTTCAAGAAAGGAAAAAATAATGGACGGATCCTGAATTTATGATGAAGCTGAACTTTTCAACTTGAACATAAAATGTTAAAAAATAAAGAAATCGATCTAAAATTAATAAATCACGATGCTTTTGAGGAAGAGAGATAAAATAAACAGTAGTTGAGGAGCAAAAGTTCCACGCTACCTTCCCGCCGATTCCATCAAATCAACGTGCAGGTTAAGGTACTTTTTTATTAATACAATTAAAGAACGTAAATAATTGAAATAGAATTATCTATTTATTTTAGATTAATTATGTTTCAATAAAGGATCAGGAATTTCACGAGGTTTTCTCACAGGAAGATGAAATATTCGAAAATTCCAAATTCGATGGAATTTTTGGCGGATTTCGAATTACGTTTTTCAACATGCTCAGACAGGGGTTCCTCCCGACGCCTGTTTTCTCCATTTAAAAAGGTCGGATTGTTGTGGATAATCTAGGAACTTGGCTTTTTTTTTTCATTTATTTATTTATCGGAAACATGTAGGCGGAAAATAAACTAAAAAAACCAAGTTCCTGGATTTATCCATACAACTTAGTTTAAAGCGTGTAATGATTACATTTTTTCATATATTTTCAAGAAAGGAAAAAATAATGGACGGATCCTGAATTTTGATGAAGCTGAACTTTTCAACTTGAACATAAAATGTTAAAAAATAAAGAAATCGATCTAAAATTAATAAATCACGATGCTTTTGAGGAAGAGAGATAAAATAAACAGTAGTTGAGGAGCAAAAGTTCACGCTACCTTCCCGCCGATTCCATCAAATCAACGTGCAGGTTAAGGTACTTTTTTTTATTAATACAGTCAAAGTAGAACGTAAATAGTTGAAATAGAATATATTATTTTAGATTAATTATGTTTCAATAAAGGATCAGGAATTTCACGAGGTTTTCTCACAGGAAGATGAAATATTCGAAAATTCCGAATTCGATGGAATTTTTGGCCTCGGATTTCGAATTACGTTTTTCAACATGCTCAGACAGGGCTCCTCCCGACGCCTGTTTTCTCCATTTAAAAGGTCGGATTAAAACTTTTCGATAGAAAGAAATTCAATGATGACAATGTTGGGGAGGCAATCATGTGTGCCAACCTTATGAAATGATCGAGGGAGAAGAAAAAATGGGGTATCATGAAGGCTTTTTTTTCTCTATCAACTGAAGGGACCCCGGGGCTAACTTTTTAATAAACCCACTCAAAGTATCAAAGGGAGAGCTGAACAAGCTTAATATGTTATATGTCAGATCTGTTTAATACGTTAACCGAGATTAAAGTAAAACACATAAAAATATTAAAAGATGAAAATGTTTCTCGAGAGCTTTTCAAAATGATGAGTTTATACTTTTTTTCCCCTGAAAACGCTTTATGTTACAAAAAATATTCGATTTGGAAGTTCCTTACCCGAAAACCCGACGTGGAGGGTCACAATAACTTCTTTAAAGAAATTAAAAATTAGTAGGTATTCTATTTATTTGAACAGGATGAGTAAGCGCTCTATAGTATAGTTCTTAGTTCCCGTCTACAACATAAACATCTAGGGAGTTCTACGTTTGTCGGGTAACGATTTCGTTTTCTCGGATTCGCCTTCGGCAAAAATCCCCCCGAGGACGAAAAACGGAACTTATCTCCCATGCTGTGTAAACAAAATATTTTTTTTTCCGTTGAAATAACAGATGGCCTTTACTCCCTTTTCCTAAATCGGTGATTTGGAGATACCTTATTACTTCCTTCTATAAAAAATTTCAGGGTACCATTGACGGAGGTGACATCCTTCTGGGAGGCTGGGACGAAGCAAAATTCAACATCAACAGAATGGATGGTCAGGAATGTGGCAAATTAAACTGTATTGTGTAGTATAAATTTTATTGTAAAATCAAAATATTAATTAGGTAATTTATTTTTAGCTTAAAAATCAACGTTGTTTATCTGTGCGTGAACTGCGAAGCGAGCGTTGATACCGGAAGTTCCGGTATTGTGGGACCAATCAACGAAATTAAAAGATTACACAAAAGAGGGGAAAACGATCAAATAATAGAAGTGGTATTAATTTTCATTAATATTTTTTGCCCACGAGGAGAGAGGATGAAAAAATTGATATTCCAAGATCGGTTTCGGCGTATTGCGCCGCTCATCAGGTGGACTTTTCCCTTATTTTGGATTTTATCAGACTCGTTAGCTTCAAATCAAAAATTGAAATGATTTAAAATTATTAAAAATACTTAATTTTTTTTTTCAATTATCCTAGTATCAATGATTCTGTGATGTGGCTGTTGTGGATAAATCTAGGAACTTGGTTTTTTTTTTCATTTTATTTATTTATTATCGGAAACATGTAGGCGGAAAATAAACTAAAAAAAACCAAGTTCCTAGATTTATCCATAACAACCATATCACAGAATTATTTTTTTACGTGATACGTTTCAATTTTGTAGATTGAAAGTAATAAAATACGTTCCTGATATCGAAATAAGTTAAAAGGACTCATTTACACTCTAACCTCCGAACGATTTTATCTCAAAGGTATCAAATTGTAATTCGCTTGGAATTTCACCACTCTTTTAATATACCGATAATTCTGTTCACTGCCTAAAAGGATTTTCAACACTTCTATACTACAAAGGCCCTTGGATTTTTGGTTTATTGCAAAATACTACACTATTTTCAGCCTACCACCAAACGGTATCATTTAATATGACAATAAAATAGGGTTAAAAAGAAAAACTTTTTATTTTTTAACAGAACATTTTCATCGATAGAAAAAAGGAAGGGAAAATAAAAGTTTTGAAAGAAATGATCAAAACTGGAAAGTGGCAATTTTGAAAGAGAAGAGATGGAAAGAATTTTCGCTCTTGTTAGTATTTCCTTCCTTGACAATCGCCTGGGTGCTCACTTCAGCTTCCGACAGAATCGATCATAGTTTTTTTTTTTATCGAAGTTTTATTGCACAATATTAGCTTTAATGAACAAAATTGAAGCAATAAATAACGGTCATGTTAATATGGCGAGAGCCCCCGCCAGAGCCCGGTACCCGCCTCCAGACAGCCTGGAAAGCTAGTCAAAATACAGGGAATAGAGAAAAAAAAATTTTGTCACCTTTTTTTGGTCTAGTGAGTCATTTTTTCAAGTTTTTAAAACAAATATCATTTGATTGAGGTATCTTATCGGCTGTTCCCAATCTTTGATTACTCGAAAGTACTCAGAACATTAATGAGAGGTTAGTCGCAATAATGAAACCTCTGTTAATTTTTTTAATTTTTTGCCCATTTTTATCATTTGGGGAGATCCAGTAAGTCATTAAAGAAAATAAAACTTTAAAATTAATTTGATTTTTAGCATAAAATTAGGAAGTAACATAAAACAAAGATATGAGCGGTACCTCCAATTGTATAAGTCGAACCAATCGATAAGTGGCGAACTCGACAAAACGTAGTTTCGAGATATTCGCATTTTAAAATTTTCTGTTAAGGGCGAACTCGACAGAAAAGTCACTCTCTGGAATTTTCGTGGCGAGATTTTAGATTTATAGAATCATAGAGGAAAGGGTTTTTTAAAAATTTTCGAATATTTTTTACGATTATTAATTTACAAAATGTATAAATATTTTTATTTCGTGGCGGTGAGCTGTTCCAAGAGGAGTGGGGCTCCCGGAAAGGAGTGGGGGTAGTGGACTAGGATACGAGTTCGCCCTTCGTACCCGCTCGGATATCGCAGTTAGAGCTTGCCGCATATCGGTTTTTACGTATTTTAAAGGGGAAAAGAGGGCAAACTCAATAAAAATTACATGGGTGTATTCTTCAAAAGGTCTAGAATCTGAAAATGAAAAAAAAAAATTTGTCCGATGTCGAGTTCGCCCTTCGTATCCGGAGCGCCTCATATCTTTTTTGATGTTTTACCCAACATGGTACCTGAATTTCGGTCGCTTTTTTCCGGGAAAAAGCTCAAAAACACCAAAAAGGTTGAAAAAAGTGTTTATGCCATTTCTTCATCAATCAACTGAGCCAAAATATTATGACTAGCGTTTTGATTTTTCTTCCATACCTCGTTTCAGGTAGAGGGGGACCAGCCGAGTTGGTATACTCGGCCCCTACTTCTAAATTGTAAGATTTATGACGCATTATCTAGAATTAGCTAAACAAAAGAGCCACTCGACTTGATTTAAAAAAAGTAATTAACCTTTACGATAATTATCTTATCATTGATTAGGTTTTGGTATAAATATAAGATTCTAAAATTTGAACATTTTCAACCAAAAGAATGAAAATCCTAACTTTTTTCCTCCTGCCTATTTTAGCGGGTGCGGTCATACAGTAAGTATTTTATATAAAAAAATAATTTAAATAATTTAAAAATTTTAGCGTGCCCCTGGAAAGGATTTCAAGTACTAAAACCTACCACGAAAGGGTCGCTGAACATTTAATTTTTAAAAACAATATTTTGCCAAACAAAATAAATCTGGAGCTGTCAGTTTAAGGAACTTTGCAAACGTAATTTTATTTTTTTTAATAATTACTTTTAATTAAAATATTTAGGCACAATATTTGGAAAATTGGCAATCGGAACTCCCCCGCAAGAGTTCACTGTGTTATTTGATACAGGATCTTCGTTGCTTTGGGTTCCTTCGTCATACTGTAGAGATCTCGCATGTCGTAAGATTATTTTTTTAAGTTTAACTTTAAAAATTTATTTTCAAAAAAAGGAAATCACAATGCATTTCAATCGTCATTTTCTCAAACCTACGACCCAACGGACAGAATGATATCTATTGTTTATGGAAAAGGTTCAATGAAAGGTTTATTAGCTAGATGTGGTTACAGTAAGTAAAATTTTGAATTTAAAAAATAAATAATTCTGTATTAGTTGGCAGGGATAAAGGTGAATTCAACATTGTTTTCTGAAGCAACTAAAGAGCCCGGACAAGCTTTCATATCTTCCGTCTTTGACGGCATCATGGGAATGGCTTTTGAAACATCGATAGAAACCGTCTTTGGGCAAATGATTCGTCAAAAAGCTATCGAAAAAATTTGTTCTCATTTTATCTGAACAGGTAATAATTTAAAAAAGTAACCTACTTTTTTATTTTATTTTTTACAGAGATGTAGATGGTCGCGTCGGAGGAGAGATGGTTTTGGGTGGTTGGAACGAAAAATATGTAAACCCAGAAAATATCTCTTACATTCCAATCACGAAGGCGGATAAATGGCAATTTTCTCTAGAAAAGTAAAATTTTTACAGAGAAAGTTAGTAGTTTAAAAATAATTACATTTTCAGAATAACAATAAATAATGAATATTATGGCACAGCATGTTCTTACGGTTGTGAGGCTATTGCTGATACAGGAACTTCGCTTATAATCGGGCCAGTCGACGATGTTAAACGAATCCACGAAGCCATCGGTGCTGAAGATCACAACGGAATGGGATTTGTAAGACATTTTCAGCTGAGTTTCCACTAAAAAAATTTTTTTAGATTGATTGCAGTAAAAAAGACATCGTCCCCGACATTCATTTCAACATAAACAACAGAAGATATACGCTCACAGGACATGATTATATCAATGATGTAAATAACTGAAACATTATATTTTTTTTAACTTAATTTTTAGTTTGGAGATGGCAGCTCATACTGCATGACTGGTTTTTCGGGAATGCCCTAGGAAATGAGTTTTGGATCCTCGGAGATTCGTTTTTGGGAAAGTTCTACACGATTTTCAACGTCGAAGAACAATCAGTGGCATTCGAGCCTTTGAAACCTCAGTAATTAACATAAAATTTATGTAAAAATATAAAATTTAAGCCCTAAGATCTAGTAAAAATAGAGTAAATTATTTTTAATCCGTTTTTATTTTCGCCTAGTCGCTTTTCAGCGGTAGAAAACGACAAAAAATCTTCAGGCCAAAAAAGCCGTGGAAAACGACCAAAAATGGCCACTCTAGGTAGGGGGAAACTTTTTAAAAATCCATAATATGTAGTACAAATACCTACCTAGATTTTTTTTGCACGAAAGTTGCTTCTAAGCTGTGGAAAATGGCGTAAAATGATCATTTTAGGGCTGAAAAAAATTAAAAACGCCCTAAAATTGGATGTTAAAATAATTTTTTTTTGCATCAAAATCGCAAAAAATACTTTTGTAAAATGAAGGGATCGTCATTTCATTTTTTCATAAGTAAGTTTCTCATCCTGAATTTGAATAAACATATAAAAATCTTGGGAGAAGGTCTTAAATAAACAAACGGGAAGGAAGTGAACAACTTTATAATCTAATGAATAACGATTTCTCGTTGTTTAAGGAGCAAACATGAAGATTTTACGACTGAAAGTGCTTGGGGAGTTACAGCAGAGTCAACAATTGATGCCGAACATGAGTTAACTTCATCTACAATTAACGACGATACTACGCCTTATTATGACGTCACAGGATTCGAACGAACGACTTCTAAATATTGTGCTTGCGATTCCTGTTGTTTCACTACGAAAGGATTATATTAAAAGTTGATTTATTTTTTTTTGTTGACCTTACCTTTCCGTTTGGGATGGATCTTTGCCGTATTGAAAGGCTTAGTTGTGCCACGATTTTGGTGTTTGGAAAAACAAATCGTGGGAAAATCTAAAATATCTAAGTTAAAGACGTTGATTAAACGTATCTAATTACATGACAGAAAGTAATTTTCAAAACTTTTACCTTCCAAAAGTCCGAAAAATATCGATTTAAAATTTTTGAAATAATTTGTTTTTCTTTTGTACTGTTGATACCGAGGGTAGCTGACCGCATAAACACATTTTCAGGGTGCTAATAGCCACAACACATGTTCCCCATATACTTCCGCTGTTTTATTACGTCATTTTTTTAATTGTACCATAAAAAATGTACCGGATAGAAATAAAGAAAATGGGAAATGAAGATAGAAAATGGAGTTGAAGGGAAGAAATGGCTAAAGGTGGAAATCCAATTACTTCTTATCCGTCAGAGAGCAATCGCATCGGGTTCGATTGAAGCTAATATCAAACTTATCACGTTGACAATTTATCTTTAATATCCAGAGGAAGGATTTTTGCAGGCTTTATTGTAAAAATATTCTTGTTAGGTCAGAAAAGTTTTTTTTTATTTTAATCAGAAGTTATATTTCTGAGGGAAGTAATAAACTCGTGAAAAGGTTTAAATCCATTGTGTACATGAGGTTGAAAGCTTTGAAATGTAAATAAAGGAATGTCATTTGCAACTGCAAAGTACACAGGAAAATCCAGGGCCGAGGGTTCCCTCATTTCCCAAACAACATTGATTAACAGGTACACCTTGCCCAGGGTAAAGCGCGTCCTTCATGGAAATCGCGCGGCGTCATTTACATCCTAGCTCTTTTAATAAGCACGGATCGGCTTTGCGGAAACGCCAGGGCTCAAAATTCGAAAGTTTCCGTCGGGAAAATCAGTTTTCTAGGCTTTACCAGCCTTATTTCCCTTACCGAACCTCTTCAAAATAATAAAACTTAAATTTTTTGTGTAATAAAATACATATTATGAGGAGGAGAGATACAACAGGAATATTTTGTGGCCGGTTTTGACTTAATAATCAGGTGAACTATTTTCCGCTTATTGCTTTCGATGTGAAAAAATTTAAATTTTTTTTAACATAAGCGAAACCTTGAAGCGAGTAGAACGGCTGGTCGGCACAACAGACAAATTCGATATTGATAAAGATCGCTGGTCTTCATTATGGGGAGTGGAAAAAAATAGGATGCTTCAGTTTCTTTCAGGTTATTCAATCAAAAGTTTTCATTTATATTCAGGAAGAAAAAATATTCAAGTTTTCTGCGACATGAAGTAACAAGTCAACATTAACATAGGTACGAACATTTACGTTAATTGAAACTTGGCAGTTGAACAAACTTTACTAACTCCTAGGACAACTTTCCCACACTAGTCGGACGGGGGTATTTGCCCGTAATTAGCTGCACGCTTTATACGGCCAAGACATCCTTCTACATCGTTTTAAATACATAAGAGGATAATAATTATAACGAGATTAAGGTTATATATTTTTAAAAAAAGGAACGCAATTAAAATCGGAATAAACGGATGTAATTTTCAACGAGTGAAGATATAATGGCCGGGTTTCGGGAGGCGAACATGTTTCTTCGTTTAGCGCTATTATGAAATGTGGAGCCAATTTACTGAAATAAACGGAGCCAGTGTGGGACCTTTGCCGGGAAGATTGCTATTTTTAAGGCTTATAGCCGCCCGCTCGAGTTCTCGCAATGGTTCTACGTGTTCCTTTTCTATAACGACACGAAACAACAGGTATTCCCTCAAAAGAACTCATTTTCCTTCAGGTTATAAACATAAATTTAAAATGAAAATTTACATTCTCAAAAAAATTATTCCGTCTTACGGAGGAACACTAATCCATCCCTTTGGGACGTTCTACTTTTTCATAAAGAAAAAGGGTCTTTTAATTCAGATTATAAGTTTTGGTTAAAAATCCAATTTTGAAAATTTGTTATTTGTTTTAAAAAAAGGAAAAATGTGAGGGTGAGAAACGCGAGAGATTGTATCTCGAACCTCCTTCCAACGCATTTGTCTTACCTTTTGTTTTATTACACGTCTCCCTGGGCGTTTTATTTGTCGCCGACGGGATCCGATAACCAAATATACGGAAGGGACTCCCATTTTCATGCATCACACCTAAGCGGCCCTACACAAGCTCATTCTGACCTTTTCTTTTCCCTCTACGTATGCTAATGCTATATTATATTCTTCAACCTTTTTTTTTTTCAACCCTCAAAACGCTACTTCTCAACTTCCCATTGTTAACCCTGGAATTTTTTCCGCCTCTTTTACACAAAGCAGTGTTCCAACATTTAAAAAAAGTCTTTGTCTAATGAAAAACTCAAAGAAAAATTAATAATTAGTTTAATCATTAAAAAGAAAAACAATTAAAAAAAGTTATAATAAAATTTTATATTTTTGTTGAAAAAAAAAAAATGTCTATAAATAAGGAAAGCGGTAACATCTAATATTCAAACTTCATTAAATGTTAGCAACTTTGAAGTGAACCGCCCTCTTTTCCATACACAGGAGTTTCCAAACCCCCCCTCGTCATTTTCTCAGGGCAGTTTTTCAAGTTTACTTGACCCACATAATTACGAAGTTTTTAACGTGAAAAATAACGTCAAAAGAATAGTTTTGGATTAAATTTTTCTCGGGGAAAAAACAAAATATAGGTATGAGTAAAAATGATAAAATAAAAAAGATCAAAAGTCACTTCAGACTTCTGAAAAAGGGCACAAACAAAAAATTGAAGTGTTTATGATACTCGTTTTGAAGTTCACTCATCAAAGACTTTTTAATTTAATCAATTGGACAGAATATTTCAAAACAAGGGTGAAAAACAAAATATAAAATAAATTTTAAATCAAGGGTTTTCCTCAACAATTGAAAGTTGTAAAGGAAAATATGATGGGCCTAAAACGAAGCTTTCGCCATATTACCAGGGAACCCAATAGAGTTGTCAAACCCAGACTACTATAGTTTGACTATAAAATCTATGGACTGAGAAGAATTAAATTCTCCTAAAGTTATTCCTTTCCCTATTAAAAAATTCTAAAAAATGACATTTTTGTTGCCACCGAAGTTTCGAAAAAATATGCAGGGTTTCCAAGTGGTTTTATGAGTGTTAGAACAGCTTTGACGTTAATCAGGTAAGTGAAGCTGATGTTAATCAGGTAAAGGTCAAGGTCAAACTACCTATTACCCTATTATATACAGGGTTGATATTCTTGCAGATGTAGAAATGAGAGTTGCGCAAATGGGATGTACTCATAATAGCAATTCCAAAGCATTCATCATCGTAAAACCCGCAATTCTTAACGGTCATGATGGTTTAATCTAATTAAGAACCCCTTTCGTTCTTTCGGCCCAAACAAAATTCAAACGATGTTTACCACAGTTGATATCAATTGAGGATTCTATTTTTAAGTTTTCAATTTTAAACTCTTTGCAAATTATAAGTCCTCAAACCGATGGTGTAGGTAGGTGGAATAAACATTCTCAAAAGCGATTATCGTCTTTTCAGATTCAGAACCCTTCTCACATAAACAGCATTATTAATAGTATATTTAGAACAAAATTGATTTTTTGAATTTTTTTATTTGAGTTTAAAAGGTTGTTTTTCCCTTGTCTTATGCAAATGTGCAATAAAAATTGAAATATGGAAGTTCGCGGTGTTTTTAATGAAGGGGTTATGATGGATAGAAGAGATCCTGGACTAGATAAGGGGTCTTGGTAAATGGACCGGACCCCTCCGAATATACAACGCCTCATATTTCAACCTTTTCACCTTCTCCCTTGTCATTCATGGCTTCATATTACCTCCAAAAGAACTTCTTTGAATAAAAAGGAAAAGATTGTCCTGTAGAATTTTATAAAATCTTTTACATTTTCGTTTCTATTACTCAAAACGATACATTTTAGATGAAAATTAAAATTGTTGAGGCATCAAACCTGATAAATCTTGTTAATCTCGTCTTATTCAGAGAAAGTTTACGATTTGAAGGAAGATAGCTAAATGAATTAGTCCTTATCTTCTTCAGGGGGTGGATAATTAATTTGCATTGCAGTCCTATTTTCAGAGAGATTAATTGAAGGACTTAAAAAAAAAGTGTTTGCGATTTTCACACTTCAAAAAATACCAAGGCGAAATTAAAATAATCCGGAAGTAATATGGGGGAAAAATCGATGTTTTTAATATAAACGTTAATTAGTTCACTTGAAACCACATGTTGACCTGGTGAGAATTGTATGAGTGAGTTGCGGCCCCATGAAAATTAAATACGTCCGTGTATTGCGGCCATAACTATGTAATATTTATCCCTTTTAATTTATAACAATCTATATGAAGGAATGAAATTTTTATTGCTTGCTTTTCAAAAATAATACAATCAAGGGAAATTCGGTGGAAACTGGATAAAAATTGGGGACAGGAAAAAAACTCCGACCATCGAGGATGGTAGAACAGCTTTTTTTACAGAATTTAGATTAATTTAGGTGTAGACAAATCCGGAGTAGGAAAGTTTGAGGTAGTTTTGATCAAATAGTTTTTAGGTGTTGGGGATGTTCTGGAGGAGTTCTGCTGAAGTCGGTAAATTTCCTGATGGGGGGAGGTCGAACTTCATAGCAGTTATGTTAGTCGATTCAAGTAGCGGACTGTGCTGACATTCCTGACAACACTCGACCGCCTTCGAGTGGGCCTCTAAATCATAATATCATCCTCTTACCCTTACCTAAACTCTCAGACTTACGAAAAAAATAATTATTATTAAAAAAATAACGTCATGTAACCTTAAATTAAATTTTTTCTCTCTTCCTTCAAACAAACCGTCAATGAACTTTCTTCTTGATTTAAGCAGTTTTTCTTCTCTCGCCTTTGAGCCCGGTTGGCCCCCTTTCGGATCACCATTGAATGGAAACGGGCGTTTTATTTAAAACAAAAAACCAAAGTTGATCCTCCTTAACTGCCGAGAGGCGAGATTTAAGAGGGAGGGACCTTTTAAACTCACTAATCAAGGCTGATAGAAGAGCGAAAAAAAGACGGAAAAAAAAGTCGAAAGCAAAGTTATTTTCGATGAGTGCTCTTCAGCTTCAATTGCTTTTCAGATCTTGGAAAAAACGAAGTAAGTATTCGCCTCTGATGACAAAGAAAAGATTCTTTTAAGATTTTACTCTCATCTTGTCATTTTATGAAATATAAATCAGATTTTCCTATGATAAGGATTTTTTTTTTATACACAAAAATCTTTTGGTGTCACTTACAGTAGGGGTCGTTTAAAGGCAGAGTTAAACGGGAATTGGTTTTGACAGCTAAGTATGATTCGCATTTATGCTTCGTAGAGCTTGACGTCTAGTTTTCCCAACTCAAATGCGAGTGTGATAGTCGAAAAATAATTTCCATTATCTATGCGATATTCCGCTTCATTTTGAAATCGAGGAAATGAGAAATTAAGCGAACTAGTTCAACCTGAATAGAAGATTTTTGAGATTTTGAAATGTAATAAATGATTTTTTATATTTGATTTTTAAGCACCTTAAATTCAAACGTGACTCTGATAATAATTAGAACATATGAGGCGCTCCGGGTACGAAGGGCGAACTCGACATCGGACAAATATTTTTAACTTCCTTAAAGAAGTTATTGTGATACCCTCGACGTCGGGTTTTTGGGTAAGGGTCCTCCAGTTTTTTTTCATTTTCAGATTCTAGACCTCTTGGTGAATATACCCATATAATTTTTATGTTGAGTTCGCCATTTTTTCCCCTTTAAATACGTAAAAACCGAAACTTTAAAATGCGAGTATCTTGAAACTACGTTTTGTCGAGTTCGCCCTTCGTACCCGGAGCGCCTCATATCCACATCCCCCTCCCACGGAGAAAAGAAGGGTGAAGGTCTGAGGGGCTGTGTGTTGAGCGATGATGTGTCGAAGATGCGTGTGCGGTTGCCGGAACGCGAACTGTCGAGCTGTGACGTGAATGCCGTAGATGTCGAGAAGTTCGTTCTGAGGTTGAAGTTCCACCAATTCAGCGGGTTGAAGAGATGCGGAACTGCTGACGAGTTGAGGGAATTGCTGGCGCCGTCGATGGGACATCAATACGTCCCGGAAGCTATTCTCGTTCTGTGCTTATATGCTGAGAAAGTGTAAATATGAGGCGCTCCGGGTACGAAGGGCGAACTCGACAAAACGTAGTTTCGAGATATTCGCATTTTAAAGTTTCGGTTTTTACGTATTTAAAGGGGAAAAAATGGCAAACTGAACATAAAAATTATATGGGTGTATTTACCAAGAGGTCTAGAATCTGAAAATGAAAAAAAAAAAAAAAAAAAAAAAAAAAAACTGGAGGACCCTTCCCCGAAAACCCGACGTCGAGGGTATCACAATAACTTATTTAAGGAAGTTACAAATATTTAGAGAATCTTCTTCAATTTTTGTGTGTCTCTCCACTGGATTTTGGTTTTTATTTAAATAAACTTAAATAAAATTTTTAACTTTTTTTTCCTTTTTTTAATTTTTTATTGACGGGACCGGTTTCGAAATCTTATGCGATTTCATCTTCAGCCTAAAACAAATTGAACGACATTTTCATTATAGACGAATTACAGAAGAATGTTATGAAAAATTTACCTGTTACTTGAAAATTAGAGTATTAAAATGAAAAAATTTAACAAATATTTGTCCGATGTCGAGTTCGCCCTTCGTACCCGGAGCGCCTCATATGTACCTCGCTGTTTCATCGCTGTGTTCGTGGGGTCACCAATTGTGGGATGGTTCATCACCACTAATTTAGAAAGAAAGAAATAAGTTGTGTTGTGCGTGATAATTTTGACGCGTGACTATTTTGACTCTGATGATAATTTTGATCATATGTTGTGCACCCACATATTCATGGTAAATTATTGGTGTTATAAAAATAATTATTGTTTTATTGTTTATTGTTGGTAAATTATTGTTTTCAAGGCAATTTTACGTTTTTTTTTGTTCTAGAATTTAATCTCTCGTAAAATATTTTGCCTTAACGTTCTCAGGCTTTATATTTTTGGGTTTGAGTTGTCGAGGTTTTTTATATTTGAGTGACGGGAGTGGCCTTGACAGAAAACTTTCTTAAAAGAAGGTGGAATTTTTTAAATTTAATTCCCATCCACCGCGTTCTTATTTCCACATTCAGAATGTCAAGGGCTTTTGTTTTAATTTTTTTCTCATCTTTCCGTTTCCTTCTGAGGATGTTTTGTAGCTTCTGGGACACCGCAAGGGGCCATCACGGTATTGATAGGCTCCTAATATTAATAAAGAGGCCTAGATATAAAAGAGGAAGCCCTAAAAAATATTTCGTAGGAGATTCGACCGCCCTCCCTCGGATCCTATATCGGATGAGCGATATTGGAACCGTTGTTTACAAGACCCGGAGGTTCCGCCGACTTTTACAACGGAATATGAACCTTTTTTTTGCCTCCTCCTTTCACAAACGAAAACAAAATCGACCTTAAGGTAACCTTTTTATCCCAAACATTTTTATATTGTTTCATACATTATTTTTGATCCTAAGAGCACCCTGCTTAAAGCAATTAATGGAAAGAAAAGTAAGAAAGGAAAAAAAAAAGAGAACTAATTCTTTTTAACAGATTGTTTCTCCAATAAGGGTCGAGAAGGGGACTAATTGAAAGCCATATTTCCATTATTAGATTGAAAATAAATTTCGGTTTCTCGCTTTTACGACGTCGAATAACGAGGATTTTTGAAATTAGGTCCGAAGCATAAAATACAGGAGGCCATGACCTCTCCCAAGTCTAGAACATCTGTGGACACAAATTATTGTTTTATTTTCCAATTGATTTTGCTTATTTTTTAAATTCTTTAATTATCTTCCTCAAAAACTTTATCGTCATACCGTCAATTTTCTAAAAAGGTCTTTCAGACCCTGGACTTTTTTTTCTCCAAAATTTTTGGGATAAAATTTGAAAGTATTTGCTTTTAGATGTTATTATTCCCATGGAGATCCACGATTTCTCTGTATCTGACGGGTGTCAAATTATGGGAGGGTCAACATCAACCCCTTGGCCTTTTTTCTCGGTTCAATCTCCATATTGAAAATCCCTCGACATTTTTAAAGCATATTTTGTCACTGAAATAAATTGAGAAAAAAAATAACTTTTTTGCTGACCTCATTAGATATAAAGAAGTCTAAAAATAACTCTTAAAGATTACCTAGGTTACGTTTCAAATTATATACGAAATTCTATAACGTCGAGTTCTAAAGAAACAAAAATTCGAACCCCTTATAGCGAGCAATGCAATAACAACGAGAGCTCCCCTGAGGCTATTCAGCTAGAAAAGAGTAAAAAAAATAAGAAAATTGAGATCTTTATTTATAGGTCTTGGACGAGCACCGTATTACAGAAAAAAAGGTACTTTCGCTAATACCTAATCTAATCAGATACTTTATTGCCCTAATTTTCCAGGTTCACTTCCCATTTTCGCTTTTAAGAAATTACCGTTTTATTAACTTATTCTCATCATTTTTCAATTTCTCCACGATTTACGTCGGTATTTTTTTATGAACTAAAAAAAAGCGGAGGGTGGAAAAAAGTAAAGTGCGATCTAAGGTTTTTTTTTGTCTACAAATTTTTTTTGCAGTTTTTTTCCAGGAAAAAATATATTGGGTTTGGGACTTGGTCAGAAAAGAGTGGTCGAACGATAAAGGCTAAAAGTCTTTCGGAGCAAATGAAGTGTAAGAGGGTCCTTTTCCAACATAGAGCTATAATCGTAATTCCCTTTACACTTTTCTATCGGATTCATAAAGTCAGGTACTTTTATAAATACTAATAAAATTGGCTTTAAAACTTTTTATAAATATTATTAAAAAATTTAAACTTCAAGAATCATAATTTCTAGGTATTTTTACAGATTTTAAAATGTTTAATCCATTTTCGTACCTACACATTACCGTCCTTTATAAGGATATACCGCTTAAAACACCGGCGATTTTTTCTTCTTCAAGTTTTGATCTAACTTTGCGAGAAAATTGTTGGCTTTTAATTTTTTTCTTTATGATTGTGCTGCAATTTAGGAGAAAAAGTCGGAGCTTAGTGAAGCTCAAAATAGTAATTTTTGCAAGTTTTTGAGTTTGCTCCCAATTAAAAAAAATTGAGTGTAGTTAGTAAAAATTTTGTTTTTCTTTTAGCTTTATTAAACGCTCATAAATTTAAATACAAACTCTTTTTATTGAATTTTTTAAATTTTAATCATTAAAATGATGATCAAAAAATTGATCTTAATTTCAAAGAAAAAACACTC
This sequence comes from Orius insidiosus, assembly GCA_014119065.1. Lineage (NCBI taxonomy): Eukaryota > Metazoa > Arthropoda > Insecta > Hemiptera > Anthocoridae > Orius > Orius insidiosus. The sequence continues at coordinate 18,414 of JACGAQ010000822.1, read as the reverse complement.
ATTTTTCCTTTCTAACTGCTAGAACGATTCCCGAAATCCATTTTTTCTTATACGATTCTAAAAAGGAAGGACGGAAAATGACGAAAATATTTATATAAAATAGTAGTTAGGAGAAATTTAGGTTAATTTGGAGTTATTTTTGCATACTAGAATTTTTTCCTCCGTCTATTTTATCTCCATGACAGGCTGAATGTTTCGATTGTTGGAAAATTCGCGATGCTGATAAAAAGTGGTTGATTTAATAGTGGCTTATCCTTTCGGAGAGGTAGTAACAGTACGCGATAACGGAGCTTTTTATGGCGGCAGTTCTCCCCGAGCTCTTCCCCGCAATAAAAATTCACTTGCATGAAATGTTATTATGACATCAGGTGTAGGAGGAGGGCCTGTAATAAATTTAATCGGAGTGCTCAAGTTAAGAGGTAATACGAAAGCCGTTAATTTCTTGTAAACCCGGTAAAGATTACTTTTAGATCGTTTTATATCACCTAATCGATGCCATTAAGCAATTTTTTATAACTCCTTAAGTGCTAGGTGTTTTCCCCCCTTAAAAAAAGAAAATAAAAAATATATAAAAATCGATTTTTGAAGTGAAATTAAGGTGTATTAGTGGAAAGAGGGGCCCGGTATACACAACTTCCGTAAAGAGACCTGGGCTTAGGAAGTAATAAAGCCTGTTTAAACTGGTTCTCCTTTCGAAAGGTTAAGAGCGCCCTTGGGGGGGTTGGAGGAAGTCGTGGGAAATGAAAGAAGTTCTTACGTTCAATCCCAAGTACATACTTCTCGGTTTGGGTCCATTGATTTTATGCGTGCTTTACGTCGATATATCTCCCGAAACCTCCGACGGTCCATCACCTGAGTAATTTCAGAACAAGGTAATGGATCACCCAGTAGTTTAGGATTGATTGCATTTTCAGTTCGTTCTCAACGTTCAATCTGCTCCGCTCAGGTAATTTTTTACGTTTAAAAAATAAAACCAACTTCCACTCGATCTAAATTCATCAATGGCTATAAACATCCTATAAACAAATAACTATTAACAAACAACGTAAGGGATAATAATTTATGTTTCGTTTTCAATTCGCCTCAACTGTCCCCTATTTGCAGGTATAGGAAATCGATAATTATTATAGGCTGAAAATGCAATTGAGTGATTCGAACTCCTACGTCTCTTGCATTGTTAAAAGCGATTGATCGAACGTAGGGAAGCCCATTATAGGAAGCACTTAAATAATTCCTTAAAATACAATATTTTTTGATAAAAGACTTCCTTTTATAAGGTTGAAACTTTAAAGAAAAAGTAGATAAATATCGTTTTTTCTATAACGTTTATCCCTTGATGGTTATTTAGGCCTTACTTTTATTGCTTCTTTTACAGTCTAGAGAAAATAGATTTGCCTACTTAGCTAATCTATTTAAAGGGCGTTCTCAATTTTATTTTCAATTATAATTTTATAGATCGTTACTTGAAAAATATATTCATAACTTTCTTTAGTAATGAATAGGATGGTAAGGATCACAGGGAGCGTAATTAAAAAATGAATGATATCCGGCTTCTCAAGCGCTTACAAAAAGTATCGGATTTTAATTTAAAGATTATTTTTATTCGTGATTCGAAAAAGAAAGAGAGTAAGTATGGTTTTTAGGTAGATTTCTTTTCTTCAAAAATCTACCTATTGTAATGTACCAAGTAGTCGCAGATTCAAAAAATTTGCTATACGTTTTTCGTTTCATACCTCCTGGACCCCAAAACCATCCTCAGTTGAAAAGTTTATATATATATATATATATATTAGCACGATAACTGGAGCAATTTTAATGTGAGGGTGACGATATCCGGTATTTAGAGCTTTTATCTCAATAGCTCGGACGAGTTCGTTAATGGCTGAAATCGGACCAGCGATTCACCTACTTTACTTAGGGCTTAAAAGACAAAATTGGCATTTTCTATTGAAATCCTAGTCCTTTTGCAAAAAAAAACTTTAAGACCTCTGCGAGGGCGTGTAAAAAATTAATTAAAGCAGGTTTGGACGAGCCAGGCGCAAAATATTGAACTAGCTAAACTTTAAAAAAAATTTGAATTTATACCGGGAAATTATTAAATATTTTATTAATAAAATTATCAGATGTTTTTCTAGGGGCTCAGTGGCGCAATTTTTCTTATATCATCATTTTTATAACATAATTATATATTTTGTGTTTATACATATTAATTTTAAACATGAAAAGAAATCTACCTTTTAGTCCCTGCTACCGCAGGGTCATTATTTTAAATTATAAAGTTCTTAATTTAATTGCTTTTATAACCAACCAAAATATAAATTGAGTTGAAACCTCACCGTGATAAATACATCCTTGATTTTACAGTAGATATAACATTTTGATTGACAGATTAAAATATATCATTGATTACCAACAGCTTTTGGGCAATTTACACGATAGGTAGAAAACGCCCGGGTTAAAACGGCTGCTTTACTACTAAACATTTTAGGAAAACGGCCATTAATCCCATACAAAAGAAGTGCTCCTACGCAGAAAAACTGTCTATGAGATGGGAGAAAAGGGCTTCTCAAAAAATCGAGGAGGGGGGGGGGGGGGGAGCACTTAAAAATATTATGAAAAAGGTATTTTCCGGACGAAAAGCTTAGAAAAAGTTCATAATATCGGAATAAACAATGTTTTGGCCGAGAAATCGAGAAAAACGACGTTATTGAACTTTTTAATTTTTTAAAATACTAACAATCTTAAGTTTTTATTATTATTAAATGAATAAAAATGTTTTTAATTCATAATTTAAGGATCGAAAATAGATACTCAATAACTGGACTTTATTTTCCTCTCTAGAATGATCGGCCGGAATAATTTAAATACCGATTCCATATATTTAGGTATTTAATAAAATAATTCTTAGGAATGGAATGAAATTTGTTTATTTTCCAGTGTCAAACAGATATACAATAAACGAGTATGAATTTTACATTTGAAAGAGAAAATTAATTATAATACGCGAAAACTCTCCCGCGTAAATGCCAAAGTTTAATGGTGAACAGTTGAGGGAAAGTGAAATTTGGGTTTTGATCTGGAGGCAATTCATTAAAGAACGGAGGTCAGAGCGGTGGGTGAAGGAGGCCCAGGAAATCGGGAGTGCTAATGAAAGGGGACCCTATCGTTTTGAAGAATCCCTTCAATACACCTTTAGCCTTCTCAAGGGAGTGGGCGCTAGCGCGACTTTCGGCCAACTTCTCCCTCGAAGTTGTACCCTTCTATTCAAACTTGGCGACCCTTCGAACAGCTTATCTTTTGTCCGTTTATCGAACGAAGCTATTTTAATTTAAAAAGTAAAATGTTTTAATGATTACAAATCAGCTCAAAAAGATTTTTTTTTCATTTAATGGTTGATAGGGGAAAAACCATATTTTATCCGTTCTATGTCTAAATTAATTATATCGTTATCAAAAAAAGTCATTTGAGGGGGCGAAGGAAATAAATCTGTCTGCCAGTGATTGAAGAGGCCTCAATGATGAGGGTCAGAGCCTTCTATATCTCAACGGACATGGGTCTCTCTAGTTCATTAGTGTCAATCTTCCTTTATTGCACCTGAGAAATTGAAAAAAAATCTATTATTTTTAATTATTTTAAAAATAACGGTTTTTATCTTTTAAAATGGGAGTTTAGTGGACGTAAAGATTATGAAGGTGAGGGCCACGTAGTTATCTTGCTAATATAAACTCTACGTGCTTAACCGATATAGGGCGTACGTTTTCCAAGTTCGAGACTAGTAAACAACCGGACTTAATATATCGGAAAATATTTTTTTCAATGAAACCGTTTACGTAATTACGTGTATCGATTCCGTAGGTAAACGCCTGAGTCTCTCGTCATTCCGGGTGATTAAGTGTGATGTACTGCCGGCTTGACAAGGGACCATATAATTTCCAAGCTTCAATTACATTTCAAGCGTAATGATATTGTTATCTTCAGAGATGGGTCGATAATTCCGCTGTCGTTAATAAAGGAGAAAAACGGCACCTCTTTTTTCTTTTTCATCACTTTCGCGAAAATCTGGGCGTATTCATTTTCAATTATAGTTCACAATCGGAATAAGCCCTCATGAAGATTAAACTAATGAATACGAGAATGATTACATTCATATTCATACATTCTAGGAATATTTATAAAATAATAACTATTAAACTGGAGAAAAATAGTTTATTATTTCTCTCATCCTCAGATGTATGTATAAATAAAAAATTACACTCTGGTCAAACATTTTATTTTAATAACTAACTTATTTTGATTCGAATTTGAAAATTATAAGTCATTAGCCATTAATAAATCACCATACCATTACAATTTATTAAAAAATAGCATAAAAAATTAACCAAAAAGTAATTAATTAGGATAATCTTTTAACAGTTTTACCTTTATGTTTGAGATAATTGAACAAAATATGTAATTTAGGGGTGTTTACGATTATCCGGGTAAGGCTTGGAGGCTTTTGAGGGGGTCTTGCTATCAATCAGCGTAGAGGGCAGCGCAATCCGTAATGTGCCCGGGTTCCTCCCGCAAACGACGATTTGTCTTGTTTTCGAAAGCGGCTTTTTGTCCGCTCCACGGTTTGTTTGTCAATGAATCTTTGCCACGGGCTCTTGTCAATCCTAGACAGATAACCTCATCCATCAAAGTCCCCCTTCTACCTTCTAATGAAACCTTCCCCTGTTTTACATACTAGGCACATCTCACTCAGAACGTCTTTTCCCACAATATAACTTTTTTTTCCTTCCGTCTACCAGATTTTTAGCATTTTTTCAAATGATGAATTCATAATGAACTTGAAACTACATAAAACTAGTTTTACATTGTAGATTGCAATTTCCATGATTGTAGAAACCGTGGGGGGTAAAACTCCAATTCCATTCTTGTATTTTTCTTGTTTATTTTTACTATTTAGTCGTCTCTAAAATATTTATGTCTTAAATAACTTAAAAATTAACTTTAAAAAATTGTTCAATTTTTTTTTTTTTACTAAAAGGATTTTAATAAAAATTGCTACCGTTCCAAGGGTTTATGTTTATTGTTCGCTTAACAGCATTTATTTATTTTTAATTGATAATCATTAATTAAATTATTTGAAAATGTATTACGTAATAATATAAGTAAAAATGTTTCTTTTCCGAGAAATTGAGGTGTTTCTGCGGGGTTTTTCGGGTGCCACTAACGTTTTTAGGCCAATCAAATGGAATCCGATATTCGTCGGCCAACTCACTCCAATCACGGCCGCTTTTCCCTTCCGCAACAGTTTTTACAGTGAATTTAGTTCGCCGGCCTCTCAATTTGTTGGTCACAAAGCTTTATTTTTAGATCCGTCCAGCGGCAACGAATTTAAAACAATTGATTTTTAAATGGACTATTTTCGTTTCGAACTGTACTTCGTGCAAACAATATTTTTCATAAATTTTCCGACATAATGTGTTTTGCAAGTTTTGTACAATGAGGTGAAAAAAAAAAAAAAAAAAAAAAAAAAAAAAAAAAAAAAAAATGAAATACCCCTATTTGCTAGCATTAATTCAAAGCCTTTTCGGTATTTATTTTTTCTCTCACTGGGCTATATTGTGGGATTTTTGGTGGGAAATCGGTGAAACCTAGGGATCTCTGTGTTTTTACTTTTTTCATTGAAGGAGGGAATGAACGATTGAAGCGAAAGTTAATTATAGGTTCATGATTATTTAGAATATTTATTCACATTTCCAACGGTCTAGAGCTGGCCCAAGGAAACTTCCGCAAAGTAGGGCTACTTAATAGCTTTCCTAGTATTGAACTTTAGACAGACATATCTCCGCCTTGCGAATTTCGAAAAAAGCACTTGTCCCTTTATAAGTTACTACAAAAAGAAGATCCTGTGAAAATGGGATGGAAATAGCGGCCGTGAAGCCGGAAATTTGCGACGGACGGCCGGCACCGCTGACAATCTCATGATCGGTAAAGATCACTAATCACTTGTTTTCTTCGGGGTCTGGAAGGCCCTTTTTCCAGAGACCCGTGCCATGGAGGGTGTCACAAGAACTTTTCTTTAAGAAAAAAAATCATCAAATATTCTGTTTAATATTTTACCTCCAAATTCATTGTAATTGATGGCCACAATTAGTATAATTAAACAATAATCAAGGCCTTCCTCAACGACTTACTTTTAAAACACTGCAGATCATTCGATTTCCAAACTTTTCCAATCAGATATGGCACGACGTGAAGGGTTTTTGACGAGGTGGGGGTTTCGCTATTTTGTTGAATTGCGGAGATTTTAAGAGGGTTTCTCTCCCTACCGCCACCCCACGCGGACCATTTCGGACCCTTTCGGCTTTTTCCGCCACCCCCCGAACCGGAGGCGGCTCCTTCTCCGCCCTTAGTCTCGAAACAACCCTTCCACTCGACACTGTTATTTTCCACGCATTTTTCTGGACCTTATTCGTGAGCTTTAACTAGAAAAAAAAATTTGCTAAACAACATAAATTAAATTTTTTATTCAAAATGACTTAGCTAACTAAAAGTGCACATCTATTTTGTTTAAGTGTTTTTATTTTGTGACCAGTTTTGGAATAATTATTATCTTACAATAAAGGTAAGCCCTTAATAATTTTAAATTTCATAAATTTTTTTTTAGCATAGACATCTTTTTAAAACGATTTTTGTTGGCATAAGGAAAAAAACTATGTTTTTGCTTTATAGGAGGAAATGAAGTTTTGACGTATCCCAAACGTAAAAGCCAAGAGAAACTCATTTATATTGAAACGATTTTGGTAGGTGGAAATTGCTTTCAGTAATTCGTAAAACGCGATGATGGAAACGTTCTCATAAAGCTTGTCCGGTCCAGCATTTCCCCGCCACTCTTCTCCCACAGCGCCCTTTTTCACCCACACAGTAGCGTATTGAAAATTGCCAACAATACATTTTCATGTTCAAACGTTTTTAGGCCACCTTGGACCCTTCTACTTCAAACCCCATTTACAAAGGGAAAAATTTTAATAATTAAAATGACTAATTCGCTTTCAACGCTTGACCTTTTAGTTCTATGTTTTCTTCATTTTTTAATTAAAACTGTATTGAGGTTATATTTTGGTATTAAATAAAAATTTTTATATTGAAGAGAGAGTATTTAAATTTTATTTGTTTTAAAGGTTATTGAATGAAATCCATCCTTTGAGATTAAAGAAATCCATAAAACGCCGTATCTGCTCTGGTCATCAAAGGAACTTTTTTACTGGAGTAGGGAAAAAAGCAACTGATAACCCCTTTGTGCTTTTACCTTGACCGCTGGGGAAAAAACGCCTTTTGTTATATTTGTTTTAAAATAAAAAGAATGTGATTTGAAGTTCTATTATAACAAAATTCAATAATAAAATCCGAATAAATCCTTTGAACACTCGATTACTTATCGGCAAAAAGGATTTAAAGTTTCAGTGGTCGGAACTATAGTGGTTTTAAGTCAAAGCCTGGAAAATCCTTGTTTTGTAGGTCCCTGGGAAAATTCAGGATTCTACTGTTGTTATCTAAATGTTTAAAATAATAAAAAATGACGTTAAGTATTTTGCTTTTGGGGCTTTAAGCAAAGTACCAGAACCCCTTGGCCGATTCTCTATTGCTCTCTATGCACTAGAGACTCCATCTCTCAATTTTTGTAAAAATGCCAAGTTTTGGATATTTGAATTTTTATAGTTTTTCTAGTTTTGATAACCGAGTATTGGATTTTTTTAATGCTAAGTTTTTGATTTGGACGAAATCTCCTTATTTATAATTAATAAGGGAAATATAATTTTTAATATAAAAATAAAGAGAGTTTATGTTTTCCAAGTGCGATTTTTATTATTGCGCGCGCATTATATTTGGTGCTCAATAAAGATTTGACTCAGATTTCACGGTAGCCTTCACAGAAAGAAGGCTGTAAGCGAATTATCCCTACCTCAAAAGAAGCAGAGCCTTTTATAAATTAGACTTATACCCTTTTCAGAGGTAACGTTCCATCTTTTGTTCTTTTAATTTCAAGGTTTCTTTTATATTGTATAAAAAACCCCACAATCTTTCTGGCATATCAAGATTTGAGATGGGAATTGTGTAGGGGTACTTTGAAGTTATTGAGAAGAAGTTTAGAAATCTGAGAATCTGGATAAGGAGAATGAGTTACTCCCCCAGGAAAACGTTTGCCATAAAATGAATTATCGAGAAATCGATTTTAAACTTGAATTCGGTTAAATATTAACATTTTGTAGCGTCTACAAATTGGGTTTACTTCATAAATCAGACACATTTTTTTCCAATTAAAATTTGTTTACATACGTCCATAGCTATTTGATTGAAGATTTCTCATCAAAAATCACAAAGCACCAAAAAATAAAAAAATGAAATATAATAATAATAACAATAATAATGAAATTATTAATAAAACAAAACAAATTTAGAACGACGAAACCAATTTTTATGGATTTTTGATAGTATTCTCGTTTTTTTGGGCAAAAAAGCAAATTTTTACTGAGTTTTTAGACATTTTTCTAAATTTTTATGACCTCAATACTTGATATTGGACTTCTCTTTGCCGGAGAAATTTTCTTTTCACTGGAATCTCTGCTTCCAGATTACGGGAATTAATCTCAATTTTTGTCCCTCTTCAAAAAATTTTTGTGTGTTTTTTACAATTTTTTCCCCCATTTGACAATGAAAACATTCTTATTTTACTATAAGTGAATTGTCATCGACTTGTCTTCTATCCCTTATAAACCTTTTCGGTTTTGTAACGTTTTTTCTACTTTAGAACTAGAATTTTGCTCTCGATTTTCTCCAAAATTTCACAAAATCTTCCTATTCCTGTATTTTTAGTTATGAAAAATAAATTTTTTAACTCTTCTTTCTTATCTTCTGGTAATTTTTATTGCATAAAACACTCCACACTAAACAGGTATGACTTAAAAGGAGGCGGTTTATAGTTGGCACCGAGGCGTAACGGTTGCTCTCTGAGAATTCTTAAACTTTTTTTTTTTCAAAAATGTGAAACTTTTTCTCTCTAAAGCGCACAAAAGTATCTCCGAGTAGTAGGGTGGAGACTAACTTTTTAACATTCAGGAACGGGGATTTCCACTCGCTAGGCTTGAGTTAATCACTTCAGAAGCTCAAAAGTTGCCTGTTTGTCCTGAAGATCCGTTTGATCTTCCCCATCCTCACACTTTTTTTTTTCTTTCAAAAGTTGATTTAATAACTCATTATGAAAGAAATTTGGAGAAAAAAACGATTTTTTTTGTTAGGTTTTGTAACTAAGTTAAAAATATACAACAAAATTAAAGGATAGGTACTTGTGTTTTTCCCAAAGTATCGAATTTTCAAAAAATCGTTCTCCTTTTATATTGGTGGTTTTAAAGCCACCGTTGGAAAAGTCGAAAGATTTAAAAGAATCCGAAAGCATCAAATTTTTAGTTTTACCATATTAATCCAACCCGTTCATGAAAAACGTCCTATATATTTCTACAGAAAAGAAGGGTTTCGCGGACGACAATACAGAGGACGCAGGCCCTGGGAAAAAACGATTGGATTTTAGCTCGATCGGACAGAGAATCTGGGCAATGTGAAAGAATCCTTCATCTATTGACAATGGGAATTGAAATATCTCTGTTAGTTTATAAAGTAAAAACTAGAGTAGAAATGCGTTTTTTAATATAAAAATCTGCAGGAAAGAAAAAAGTAAAAAAGTAGGTCATACTCCGGCAAATATTGTTGCGGCTTTTTTCTTCTCTGAATAGCGTTAAGCCTTATGTTTGAGGCGGCCAGATGTTTCAGTGTAGAAAAAGGACTTAATTTCGTCCCTGGGAAGACAATAGGCGCTCACTTGAGGTTCTTCGCTGAATCCCTAACGGGCCCCCTTATTTACAAGTGAGGACACGGGGGAAAAGGAGGGAGTTTGAGACGGAGGTTCGAGGCTATTGCAACCCCTCAACCGCACTCAACCACCCTTTTCTGAAGGCACTTATAAAAATCCGTATTTTCTCGACGTTCTTTTTTTTTTTCCATCTATAAAACGAACCACTAATCTGATTTTTCTATGAGAAAAAACGAAATTTAAAGGTCCTATGTCTTATGGCGGCATATCAATCCACTTAAGGCGTTGCCGAAATAGCTTTCATCCCGGCATAAAATTTCCGCCACTCACGTCCGAAAGCCTTGGCGTCGACAACTCTGAAATCAATCGAGGAGACCCCTTTCCTGAAAGCTTCTTGGCTCACTCTCACTTCGTTCCGATCGAAAATACGTTTATTTGTTTATATTACTTATTCAACAAAGCTTTTGAACAGAGAATAGTTGGGACATTTTTTGGTGCTTCGCATAAGCAATCAATTCTTTTTTCAAAGAAAATGGACCTGTGTCTAATAACTGGTTGTCTCGAAGCAGAGGAAGAGTCGCTTGGCGTCAGAATCTATTCGGACAAGCTGTCGTGCTATAGCAAACTCCAAAGGTACTGATAAGTAGTGGACAAACTGTTCAGAAAGTTTTTCCTTAAATAATTCTAGTTAAAAAAATCCTCCTTCCAAGCACCGGGATTGAACCGCGCACTCCGTGTGGGAGAATCGGATTAACTCCACTGCAGGGAAAAAATGAGGCGCTCCGGGTACGAAGGGCGAACTCGACATCGGACAAATTTTTTATCTTCCTTAAAGAAGTTATTGTGATACCCTCGACGTCGGGTTTTTGGGGAAGGGTCCTCCAGTTTTTTTTTTCATTTTCAGATTCTAGACCTCTTGGTGAATACACCCATATAATTTTTATGTTCAGTTCGCCTTTTTTCCCTAACCGAAACTTTAAAATGCGAATATCTCGAAACTACGTTTTTTCGAGTTCGCCCTTCGTACCCGGAGCGCCTCAAATTTAAGATGACAGTTTGGCTTCATTGTTGCGTAAAACTGTTGAATTAGATGAAACGTTAACGATTCCCAATAAAGCGGGTTACCTTAACTTTCAGGAAAAAGTGAGATTTAGAAGTTTGAAAGTCGCGTTTACATAATGTATCGAAGTTTTAATTAAAAAATGATTGTGTTGTCTCATAGGAGTGGAGTGAATTATAAACGATATAGAGCTTAAAATGGCTTACAGTTTTAGGTGTACTTAATAAAACAAGTGAAGGAACTTAAAACGAAGAAGTAGTCGAAGGGGCTGTTTTCATTATAAAGTGTAAAGCAACAGAGAAAAGGTCTTTTGTTTACTTTACGCAGATAACACCGAAATTTTCGTCCTTTCTAGGTCGCACCGAACATCTTGCTCTGCATTCTGTATGTCGATTTCTTTTTCTTCTTTTCTCTGGAGGACATGGGAAATATTCAGGCAGTAACTCCGGGGCCCTTCTCTTTTCTTTGCCCGACGGGTTAAAGTATGCACCCCTTTTTTTCCCTTTCCCGCAAGGATTTTTATGTCCTCCCACTCGCCCTGGGGAGCTCCTTGTAATTGCAAGAAAGCGGGAATCCGGAGGACTTTTCTTACTCGGCGAAAATCCCCTTGGCACAATTTCAACTCCTCCGGCTTGATATAAGTTCGACATCATTTCAATGGCTCCACATCTGTTTCTATCGGAAAATATTAGTCTCCTTGAATAATTTTAAAATAAAGCTGGCCATTACAGAACTTCCTAGAAATTTTAATTTTTTTTCTTTCTCATATCCATAATTAAAAGTTCATAGATAGGAAAAAGATGTTCTTCGGTTCATTGAAACTCATGATGTAATGAGGTATTTAAAATGCACTGTAGGCATTGCATATAAGGGCTTGTGCGTCTAAAAAGGGGTAAAATTGACTCTGGAAATTTTTAATAGGCGCACACTAAAGGTGAATATGATGAACCAAGGGTCAATAGTTTGCGCTGGATGGACCACGTCAAAAGAGCATCTCCCCTCGCTCACGTTGGAAAAGCAACGAGGCGAAGAGAGGGAAAACCTTTACTCTTATGCCCGAATGAATAGCGGAGTTAATGAACCCGTTTTTACCTAGAACTAGTCTGTTATCTTTGTTTTTTAATTAGCATGATTGAATATTAATAGTTTTTATTATAGATATTGAAATGTGATGCTATATTGTTTGTTTTCGATATCTATACTTGGAATCGACAAATCAATCATTGACATGTCGATGATGGCGGCTATTCATTATATGCTGATGGATGAGCCATCCGAATGGGGTTTCCAGGGCTGTTTCGCTATTTCACTACGCCTTCACATTTAAGAAAAAGTTTAATATCAAGAAATTTTTTTACATCATTTAGTACGTTTTATTCGGGTCAATATTAAAAACCATGGACGATTTTGTTGCTTTATTTGCATATTTCAATTCATACTGAAACGGGACGTGTTTGACGATCTGTTCTTGTTGTTCGAGTTGTGTTTACCTGTAAAAGTAAACATTGTAAGCACGAACTATGTGTGCTAAGAGTGGACCTAAACGTTCTATTAGTGCATTGACCGAATGAGAATCAGTTCAAAATTGCCTTCGCACAGCCCAATCTATTCGATTTGAAGCCGCAAAAGTAGGGCGTATAAAGGCTTTGCTTGGTTGAAGCACTTCCAACATCTCCTTGATTACTCGTTCACATTTCAATCCCAAGGAAGGGATATTTCCCATATCAGAACTAGGGAAAAATCCAATTTGGGATAGTTTTTTAATAAATTCTGACGAAGCTTACTTCAGATTTGGTCCCCACCATTTTGGGAAATGGGTCTTCCATTATGTGGTCATCATCGATATTATCTGTGACTGTTAACTTCCTTAAAGAAGTTATTGTGATACCCTCCATGTCGGGTTTTTGGGGAAGGGTCTTCCAGACCCGGAGGGTCAATACGATCTTTACCGATCTCAACTTTGTCTGTGGTTCCGGCCGGCCGTCCGTAGCATTTTTTTTCCGGAACACTTTACGGTCACAGTTGTCAACCGATTTTCACCAAATTTTCACACAATTTTTTTAGCCGGTGACGAAGAAACTAGCCTGGGGCGATTTTTGAATTTCGAAAAAATGGCGGAGATATGTCTGTTTGAAATTTTAAAAAATTCGCTGCGGCCGAACCGTTGGTCCGATTTTCACCAAATTTCACCAATCACTCCTATATTTTTACGAATTTTTGGTGTAAAAAAATTGCCACTTTATTATTATTTTTTTTAGTAGGGAGAAATTTTGTACTTCTACCCATTAAGAGAAGCACATCCGTAGGCCGAAGAGCCCATTATTTCAGCCTTGACACTTAAAGAAATAAAAAAAAGAACTTAGGAAATTTTTCAAAAAAAAAAAAAAAAAAAAAAAAAAAAATTCTAAAAAAGAAAGTTTGGACAATTTTTCGGAAAAAACTTCCCCTCCCTTATACTTCCCCTTCCTTATACTTCCCCTCCTTATATATACTTCTCCTCCCTTCGTTATACTTTCGTTCCCTTATGCTTCCCCCTCTGTTATACTTCCCCTGACTTATACTACCCCCTCCGTTGTACGTCCCCTCCGTTATACTTCCCCCTCCTATATTGTTACTTCTCTTTAAGGAAGTTTTCGTTGGAAGCTCTTCAAACCAGTACTTTATGAAATGTTATAATTGTCAGGAGGGACAACATGAAAGTCTTCGACCAGCCAGGTCACCTGAAACGGGCATAGAAGCCCAACATTTTTTTTTCTTTTAATTTAGGCTGATTTAACACTCTCAGCGCGGGTCGATATATATATCGAGTAGAAAGTTCCTTTCCCTGGGCGGGTCTTGGGCGGGTCGATATATATATCGACCGTTCATGCGTCTTTTAAAAAGCGATTTTCGATGCTTAAAACAGTGAATTTCGCACAACCGTTGCCATACGTTAATTCTTAAAGGGTTTTTATACCTAAATACGGCCTTAGCTTGACTCTAGACCTTTTTCTTCATTTCGATTTTGACTTTCAAAGTAGACAGTTGAACCAGCTACTTCACGGAGACGTTTTCAGTTTAATTTTGGATTATTTTACTTTTTGACTGTAAGTTTTTTTAAATAATAATTTTTAAACTATTAATTAACTTATGATCACAACTTTTTGCCGTTTTTATTAATATTATTTAGCTTTTAGACCAAAAGAGTAGAAAAAACCAAAAGCGTTCCTTCTCACAATGGGACCTGTTACTATTAATTTCGGGTAATTTCTTTAAAAACTTATTAATTTTTTGTTCTATTAAGTTAATTAAACACAAAATTATTTATTAGGTTCAACGATCATAAGTTAAAATCATTTTTTTTAGTATAATTTAAAAAAAAAGGAAAGACCTCCGAGCGGTCAAGAGCAGTGGCGAATTCGGAAACTAAAACTTTGAACAATAGCAGTTCGTTCTACGTTTCACTCTAAAAACAAATTCGTTACTTTTTACCTTTTCCAACTTATTAAGGCCGAAGATGCATTTAATTTTTTAGTAGATTTTATTCAAAATTATTCACTTTTTTTAATTATTTTAGTTTTTGCACTTAGAAAAAATAAATAACTACTTACCCAATTTTTCTAAAACAGCATTAAATACCTATTTTCAAATACTTTTCATTATGGTAGAGATCCGCGCTGTTTTTTTTTTCTATAAAAATTTTTTTTAACGGTTTTTCCCTCCAGGTCATTTCACCGGATTTGAGATAATCTTTACCTACTTACGTATTAAGTTTTGACAAAAAAATCGTTAAATTAACTAAAGTTTCCTTTCTAATCCCAACGGTTTTTTAGGGAATCCCAAGCCGTTACAAATGGCTAGTGACTTAATATTTTATTATTTGTCATCAGAAAAGCAATTTTGAATAATTTGAGTAGGTACCATAAATATTTCGCACCCGTGAAAATGTATCCACACGAATATATAACGAGCAAATGTAATAATATAAAAAAAAAATTAAGCTAATGGCTAAAAGTAATAGGTTGACCACTTCGAGAAGTTGATCCTAGTAACAGTTCCAAAATGGTATGAGAAGGGGAAAAACATTGCGGGATTGCCTACAAATCTGATCTTTTGTGAGGGACAATTAAGCCTTATTTTGGCATAATTAACATGCCAAATTAATTTTATCTTCATTATTAATGTTTTTGGAGGTAATTAAGTAGTTTGACGAAAAAAATTTTCCCGCCCCAGGGTGAGATTTGCCAGTTGGGCTTGCCGCGCTGAGAGTGTTAATGTAGAGGCTCTGAGTTCGAATCCCAGTTAGAGGAAATTTTTTCCGAATTTCCGGAAAGGATCTTCTATAAAAAAAATATAAATATTTAAGGGTTCCTGGGAAAAATTAAGAAAATAATTAAATTTTTTTAATGAAAAATGTTATTAAAAAATTGTAAGCGTGTGGCTTTTAAATGATTTTGTCAGTAACGACGTGAAAATGAAAGAATTTCATTCCTTTTTTTTTTTTTTTTCCAAGGGTAGCTTCATTTCAAAAGTTTATTTTATCAATTCAAACCGTAACGTTGACACATTTTAATAGTGTTTCCCAACATTGTTTTTATAACTGATGAGTGGTGGAGAGGGGTTTTGAAAAAATAACTTCTCTCCCTAACATTTTCCTGTTTGTTATTTGGTCGTTAAAACAGTTCCAGGCATTTTGTGAAAAACATGCGCGTATTTTTCAGAGGGCAACAAAACGTAAACATAGTGGGAAGGGTTGGATTTGCATAACTCGGCTTCGACTGGGCAGCGGGCGAAGCTATGAAAAAATTAATAGCTTCCCACTCTTACTCCTACATTTTTCAGAGGCGGATCTTTATGTGTGAATTTCAAACGCCGACCGACCCTTTTTAACCCCTTTGGCAGTTAAGTGTTTGTCGGGCCGGTTTTCCGGGATTTATAACACTTGAGGCAACCGGGTTTCAAACAATTACGTGATCGATGCGTCGCTGGTCGGGCATTAGCAAGTGTAATGAGAGGCCTCTGGGCTAGCCGTCCCCCTACCTCAAAACCCTTCCTTCCGTTCCACCCGGGTCAAACCCTAAACTTTCCCAGGTGTTATTCTATCCGACTTAACATTACCACTATCCAAAATTCCAATTTCCAACGAAAATCACTAAATTGTTTATAAAACCACTAACTTTGTAATTTTTTCAAAACATTGGAAAACTTTTTATCCAACATTTTTCTTTAAATTTAGATTGGTGTTTTACTCAGGGGCCATTTTAATACTGCAGCATTTTTATGATTTTGAAAAAAAAATCAAAAAGAAAAAAAATTTAAAATCACATTTTTATTGCAAAATAGGAACAAAATTTCAAAGAAAAAATACTGTTGTAGTGGTATAACGAGCACTTAATTTGCGATGAAAATTTTGGCTGTAAAGCCTTCCTGTAAAGAGGGTGCCAGAAAAACTTATGTTCGAAAATTATCAAGAGCCATTTTGACACTGCTGACTCGAGAAAAATTGCCTATCTAGAATCTTTTAGAAGAAGTAAATAAAAAAAAGACATGACCTTTATTTGGTTAAATAACCTACAGAAGTAACGGTATTGAATAACTCATTTATTAATTTACAAAAAAGTAGGGCAAAGTAATCAGATATTTCGAAGAAAAAAACAACTACTATAGAATGGAAGTATTGGCTTTTTCCTCCATTTAAAACCGCGCTTTTATTCTTTGGAGAAATAAAAGAAAGGAGCTGGGCCTGGACGATAACGGAGTCCAATAGAATCAATACTCAACGAGTAAACTTTGTTTTATACAGTCTACAGTTTGTTATAGATCTTATTGAGCTATTTATTAAATATTGGAACAGGGAAGGTTAAATACACGTTTTAACAAAATAAAAGTTAAGAAAATAAAGTTAGAAGGCAACATTCTTTTGTAAATGGTGAAATATTGTTTCCTTTTGTTTCTAATAAAGGAAAAAGTTGGGGGAGAAAAAAAGTTCATTTTCTATTAGGATTCTGTCTTTTCTACAAGCTGAATTAAACGCAGTTTACGAAGGTTTTTTTTTCTTAACTTTAAAGGGCGTGTCTTGGTGGCTTCTTTGCGGGTCAGAGAACGCTTTCCGAGGCGATAATTGTCCGGGTTGTGGCTCCCTCAAGGGGAGAGTGAGGGACCTTCTAAAGAGTCCTCATTAATACAAACTGCACGTAACACTAACTTGCTAAATCCTTCAACCCTCAGGTTTCGGTCTAATCTCACCCCTCTTATGCTTGAACCTAAACATCAAAACTCATTAACGTTTTCATAAATAAGTTAAATACGTTTTGCTCCTGGCAGCGTAACACACATTCTTGACACATTTCCTACTAAATAAATTTTCAGAAAAGGTTAAATTTACTATAAAAGCTGGGAATGATCTTATCCTTTTGACAACAAAGCAGAATTGGAATGAATGAAACGAATGAAGCACTTTATAGGTAATTATTTACAAATATAAAAAATGAAAAAATAAAAATTTGTATTTTCTAAAGTGAAACACATACAGCATGGCTTTGCGGTTACGCTTAGCTGTCTGCAGGGGTTGGCCTGATACTCATTTTTGAAAGGGAAAAATAATTATACTAACTTAGTAATTAAACTTAAAAAAAAGTCCTGCCGGTATACAGGGTGTCCGGAAAGACATGGCAAGCGTCTGGGAGAGCGTTAAAAAGTGGTTTTACGAAAAAAGTTAAATGTAAACCCCCCTTAATTTAAATCAAAGAATTTGATGGTGTAGTTTAAAATCCGCCTGGATATACAGGGAGTCCCAGACACAACCTAACTTCGTTATTTCTAATGAGAACCCTTATTTTTATTTCAGATTCGTAATCTACGCAAAATTTCAAGTAGATTTGAGCACTCAAATGACAATTTTGGACAACTTTTAAAAAATGTCAAAATTTAGCGTTTTTTGCGCTAAAATCCGTTAAAATTGACCTAGGAGACTCGTTTTTTTTAAATTCCACTTATTTTTTCCCGAAGAATCCAACTGTCTCAAATTTGAGCAACTTCGCATTCTGCATCACGAGATTTCGTCGCTAATGGCCTTTTTTCAAGTTAGAACCCAAATTTTTAGTTCAGAAATGAAAATTAGCACTTGTTGAAAGGAATTTTCTTTCGGACCACAAATTTTGAAAGAGCTACAGCGTCTTTGTGTTTATGCATCAAAAATTAAAATTCCGTCAACAAATCGCTAATTTCCATTTTTGAAGTATGGAATTTGGAGTTAAACTTGAAAAAAGGCCATTAGCGACGAAATCTCGTGATGCTGAATGCGAAGATGCTCAAATTTGAGACAGTTGGATTCTTCGGGAAAAAATAAGTGGAATTAAAAAAAACGAGTCTCCTAGGTCAATTTTAACGGATTTTAGCGCAAAAAAGCGCTAAATTTGACATTTTTTAAAAGTTTTCCAAAATTGTCATATGAGTACTCAAATCTACTTGAACTTTTGCGTAGATTACGAATCTGAAATAAAAAATAAGGGTTCTCATTTGA